>JAPMLY010001937.1:0-36147 GCA_026401115.1 Tetraselmis chui | reverse complement strand
ACCCCGGCTTCCTCTCCGGCCTCACGCACATGACTTCACCCCCCCCCTTACCGGGGTGGCCAAGGACGTCTACCCCAGCTTCATGGGCAGTCTCCAGTACGCGGCCGTTTGCACGCGTCCCGATGTTTCCACGGCGTTGAGCATCCTTGGTTCCGCTCTAGCATCCCCCACATACGCACACATGTAGGCTCTGATAAAGGTACTTCGATACCTACATGGCACTATCGACATGCGCATGACGTTGAGGGGGGGGGCACGGACCACTGTCTCCAACTTACAAGCTTTGCCGACGCTGACATGGCAAACGACAAATAGCACATGCAAGTCCCGTTCGGGCTATCTCTTCACTCGCGGACGCGGGCCCAACAGCTACAAGTCCAAACATCAAACTTGCGTGTCCCAATCCACATGTGAAGCCGAGTACTACTCTGCGGCTGACGCCACCAAGGAGGGACTCCACCTCCGCCAACTTATGGGAGGACGCAACAACGCCCCCATCACCGGAAACACCACCATCTGAGAGGACAACCAAAGCGCCATTGCGTATTCCCAAGATGCCTTGGTCACCGAGAAGACCAAGCACTTCCTTAATGACAACGTAGAGCTGGGAACCATAAAGCTGAGGTACCTCCCCAAAGACCAAATGGTGGCAAATATGTTCACCAAACCACTACCAGGACCTGCATTGACAAGACACCGAAGTGCAATCATGGAAGGAGCAAACCCAATGTAACGCTTCATCCCGTAGCTACCTTCACGGCGAGTGTTGTAAGTAATACCTTCTAGTTATTAGTCGCAGATAGCTATTGTAAGCTATTATAGATATGATTAGTACATGTCTAGATCGGACATACGATAACCTGTTTGATTCGGTAGGAGCTGTCGCTAGGCTACATCTTTCACACTTTTGTTGTCCCGACACCACGCCTCGGGCTGGTTGTCTCTGTGACTGTCTTATTTGCGTGACGGTGACTGTAACTACATTTGCGTTAGTTACCTTCCATACTAATCGTGTTTGCAAGGTTTAACACAGCCAAATCAGATAGTAACACTCTTCACCCCGATGCGCGGTGACCAACCATGTTGATGGATGTCCGATTCGCACCACTATCAACTTTGCAGATATGGACGTGACGATATCGTCGCTCAAAGTCTATGGTAGGGCGCGACTTCTACAAGTTGCGTTGAGATGGCCTCGCATTCGTTCGACGCGGTGTCGAAGGCGATGCCACAAACTTCGTCGGCGCTTGCGCTAAATCGCATTCACCGTCGGAAGCTCTGCGACTCATGAAGGTGCGTAGTGGGGAGACCGCGGTGAGCAAGTGGTACAACAAACGACACCATTCGTTTTAGCACGGGCTCGACTATTTATTTTTAGTCTGCGTCACTAGCAACTACGCGTATTTGGAATCGTCTTGTGAGGCACCACTCGAGCATGATGATGGACGATACCAAGGACAGTCCCGAGGTGAGTCCTATATGCTTTCTATCTTTCTTTCAGTCCCACACTCCTTTCCCTTCTACGTAATCATGCCCAGCTATGCCGAAATCCTGCAAACTCGTGTATGTGTGTGTGTGTGTGTGTGTGTGTGTGTGTGTGTGTGTGTGTGTGTGTGTGTGTGTGTGTGTGTGTGTGTGTGTGTGTGTGTGTGTGTGTGTGTGTGTGTGTGTGTGTGTGTGTGTGTGTGTGTGCGTGCGTGTGTGTGCGTGCGTGTGTGTGTGTGTGTGTGTGTGTGTGTGTGTGCGTGTGTGTGTGTGTGTGGGGGGGGGGGGGGGGTGTATGTGTGCGTGTAGTGTAGGGTTGGCGGTTACATCAGCCGACAGTCGCGGCGATAGTAGGCCCGCCTCACCATTTGCAGCGGACATCATCCGCGTCGTTATGGAACAGCTTCATGCCTTGCACACTCGTCTGGACGAGCGGGTCAAGACCCAAATGAAGCTGCTCCGCCGAGACGCGTTGCGTGATCACCCTGCGGCCATTACCCCGGACTCGGCCGCCACGCCTATGGCCGCTTACAGCGGGAGTACCGGCGAATACCTTACGCCACCTCTACATCCATTGCCCGCTCATTGCGGGCTAAGTCATCGTTTCACGATCAATCATGGGTTCGTGGCGCATACGGTATATCAAGCATCTGACCTTGACGGGGATTCCTTCCCTCTGTCCATTCGCATGGACGCTCCCATGATGATAAAAACCGGGGATTTTAAAATTCCGGAAACATGTCTGTCCTTCATTTCTGTGGCTTAAAGCTGCGGCACTCATTCTCTAGCTCGCCATGACATCGTCCGGTGTCTCCTTTAATCCAACCGCTCAAGGCATCGCCCACGCGATGTTAGTCCAATGCGTTCGGCGTCATAAGGCCACATCCCACACCCTCGCTTGTGTGTCGGCCGGCCGCCCGGACTGCGGTACTGCGGTGTAGCAGCTAGTGTGCGAGAGACTCGATGCCTTGTCCATCTCGCGAACTCTCTCCATGTTGGACAAAATCATGGTTAGGCAAGCCACTAGTCAGTCTATGTATGCGTGCGTTCACGCGGCCTGTGAGCACTTCGACGTCTTAAACGGCTGTCTCCAAATGAAAGACGGATCTTCGCCACTTCATCCCCACGCCCTCGCCCTAGTCCGGATCCGCGGCTTGTCCAATGCTGGACAATATGGTCTGGCGAAGCAATGCGTTATAAATGCATTTGAAGCGAACTGCATCATGTCGGCCGACAAGATTATGTCTAGCATAATCCACCATGCGCAGAATCTAGACGCGCAAGTGTCGTCTCCACCTCCAACATCCTCCCAGTCCCATCTTATAGTCAACGCGTCCCTGGCAGATCACAATCGTCAAGGGGGTATGATCCGTGATGGTCCGTGGATAGCCAACAAGCGTCCGGACATGTCCAAGTTTCCTTATAGGTACGGTACATGCGATAGTCCGCACCATGCATGGTCTACCTGCAAAGCACCGGGCGCGGACGTTCTACGTTGGACGCTAGCCAAGCGCAAGCATATCGTTGTCAAGTATGCCGGCCAACCCCCGCCCACTGCTTATCTCCGTGAGGTGTCTACCGCAACCTCCCATGTTGACGAGAAAATTAATCCTCATGATGACGACAACATGGAAGACGGATACGACGACATTGCAATCACAGTCTACTTTGCCTTTGTTGCTTTCACGTCTCCAACTACTTCCATTGCTGATCTCTCTAATTACTGGGTAGTTGAATATGCGTGCTCAGTAAGCCTCATCGTGTTTTTTGTTAGAGTTGGAAGGGCAATGGTTACACGGGTAGTCGAACCGATCCCGCTAAGGGGCGAGTAGTGGGGAAAAAGGAAGTGAAAAGAGAGAGATGGCGGCCGGCAGAGGCACCGACAGGGCCGGCCGACCGCCACTAACGAGGACATAGAGTACCGCTATTAGTAGAACACCTAGTACTAAGATAAGGAGTAGCTACCTTGTACATAAGCACTACGTAATGCAATGCAATGCTAGTGCTATCAACGGGGTACACGGAAATGCCATCACCGGGGTTCGAACCCGGTGCCTCCGTGTCCGGAGTCAAACGCCGTAACCAAGTACCGCACCTAAAAGTCGGTAACCATTGGGGATATATCTCATATATATACCCCCGTACTGCCCGAGCAATGGGCTCCCGCAGTACATCCACTATTGGCGAGATAGTAGGGCCAAGACTCCCCCGGAGTACAACGTACGGATGTGTCCATTATCGTTCCAACCACGGGGATCTCACAACACTCCCCCTAATGGACACCATCCGATCGACTCCGGTCAAACCCTACATACCCGCGTCATCCGCGGAGGGCCCATAACCTATCAACGGGGTACACGGAAATGCCATCACCGGGGATCGAACCCGGTGCCTCCGTGTCCGGAGTCAAACGCCGTAACCAAGTACCGCACCTAAAAGTCGGTACCCATTGGGGATATATCTCATATATATACCCCCGTACTGTCCGAGCAATGGGCTCCCGCAGTACATCCACTATTGGCGAGATAGTAGGGCCAAGACTCCCCCGGGGTACAACGTACGGATGTGTCCATTATCGTTCCAACCACGGGGATCTCACAACAAGTGCTAATGGTCGGACTTTACTAACTTTTACCCACCTTCTCGACTCATTCATGTCTGTGGTGTCGGTATTACAGTGAAGAGCAGCGGTGCCGGCGGCGCAGCGGCGGCGGCCCCGGAGGGGGGTGCGCTCGCATGCCCGTGGACATCCCTTCCCCTCTCCGTGGTGGGCGCTAGAAATCCGTAGCCGTGCCATGCTTGGCACGTTAGGGGGCTAAGAGGGCCGATAATGCGATCCCAGCGACTCGCAACTGTCAGAAAAGCCATGTACGGAGGACTTAAAAAAATTCTGTACGCTACCGGCGCCAAGACCTCCCGGTCGGCCCGTCCGATATGGTTTTTCGATACCAAATACTACGAAGATACAATCCCATTTGGGGGAGGGGGGGTATGTATCTTCATTAGTGTGTGGTGGCTATGGGGTACGGACGGATTAGCGATGGGACACATGTGTTGGAGCCGGCGGCGGAAAGCCGGGAAGCATCGCTAGGGTATGGCGCTCGCTCGATGTCGACCAACGTGTTGACGTCGAGCCGACCTAAAGGGGTCAACGACACCAACAACGAGGAGGACTGTCGCGCCGGGAGGAGCGGCGAGGTCGTACGGCGGGGCGATCCACAGGATCGGCCGCCGCCGAAAAACCCGGTACGGGGGGTTTGAATAATTTCCGCTACCCCGCGGCCTTTTTGGATCCGGCCATTGCGACCGCGCACTATCCCCCCGCTACCCACTATCGCTAGGCACACCTAATATTAGAGACTACGAGCCCGGGTAAGCGCGGAGGCTCGCACTCGAAACAAGGGTGCTCGATGGACGCGCAAACGGTGGGTGAAGGAAGAAATTTGAAATTGTTTACAACAATACCAGTAAGAACCGGCTGCTGTCTCTGGGCCCCCCCTTTTGCTATGCTCAACTTGTTGTTGGACTTCTAAGCGTGAGGTAGACCGTGAACCACTAATCCCAACCTCTCCAATTACATTGACGATGCCGTCTAAAATATACCCGTATCCATGTATTTATTATAACAGCAAGAAAACCTGGGAAGTGGCCGGGAAAGCCTTTCAGCGCGGCGACATGAGCGCTAGTTTTTTGTGTTTGGTTGTCTCGGTCTCCCCACTTGCCCTCGAGGTGACGGGGAACCTCGACTAGGAGGAAAGTCGCGACGGGAGGAGCGGCCACGACCTTGGGGCGGGGCTTACGGGATGCGACGGCGGGATCGACGAGCGACCGCGTGAGGAGGGTTTCTTCGCTAGCCTTTCCCCTCCTTTCTCCGGCAAGACCGAAGTCATGCGGGAGCTAGATTAGGCTGCTAGCATGTCTCGAACGCCGATCGGCCTATATCGATCGGCACCACGGCTCGGTGGGAGCGGGCCGTGCATCGTGAAGGTCGAGCAAAAGCTTTCAAAAAAAAAAAAAAAATGTTCTTGACTATTGCAATTATTGCGGTTGCTAACAGTATTGATTTAACCTCCAAGGAACGTCGGCACACATTACTAATAGGTGTGTCGATCGGTGTACCATGTCGAAGAGTACCCAGCCCAATCGTTCTCCTAAGTGTCTTAGATGGCATGATATTGATGGCCGTCAGATAGCAGTCGGTCCATTTTGCCGATAATGTTGTAATATAGTTTCAATTACAACTTCAATTGTGAAGGGCAACGGTTGTATGTGCGTGTGCCTATTTGTTTAGTCTTAAGTCAAACTATGCTTCGCTCCGTTAATGCATTGTACACACATGATCTGACTTCTAGGTCGGCGCACTAGTTCGCCCGTCTGGTCAACGTGAGATGGATGCATGAGCACTCAGGGTGCGAGTTTCTATTTCCTACGGTTTTTTAATCATGCATGATGCTTGTCACCATATGAATGGGGATGCTAGTGGCGTTTGACAATGGCCTCTACCTCCTACCGCGGACGCAAACTTCTGCGGGGCTACTCCCGCCAAATATAGACAACATGAGTGGGTCATGTGTTGCACTTGTTGCTGAGTGCGACCTTGCTCTTTGGCATAGGCGACTAGGCCGCCTAAATATGCGTAGCCTTCACGGCCAACATCAAATTGTACCCCTTTTGTGCTCGCCATGCCTAGCTATGTGATCAATTTGTCATGTAATTGAAATTATTTGAAATTTTAAATTGTTTACAACAATACCAGTAAGAACCGGCTGCTGTCTCTGGGCCCCCCCTTTTGCTATGCTCAACTTGTTGTTGGACTTCTAAGCGTGAGGTAGACCGTGAACCACTAATCCCAACCTCTCCAATGGCAGTGACGATACCGTCTAAAATATACCCGTATCCATGTATTTATTATTTTCTAATCTATACAAATAGGATACAGTATGAAATAAAAAATGTCGCTAGTCTCCACGACACGCGGCCTGCTCCAGCCGCGGCGGGGTTGCCGATCAGCAAGGCTGGTCAGCATGAGCTGGTCGAGTCAAACCTGCCTGACCTCGGCTCTTGTGCGACTCCGGTCGTGCCGGAGGTAGGGGGAAAGGCAGGTGAAAAACCCCCCTCGCTCAGGTCGTCGTCGGACTCGTCTCGATCCGTGCTCGACCCGTCCGAGATATCGGAGATAGTAGTCGCTCTGCTCGGCGCGACTCTCCACCTAGTCTAGCCTTCTCCCCCCCCGCGGGGGCTGGGAGAAAAAAATAGCCAGGCTGCAGACGGTGTCCGGTTGGCTCTCCTGCCTCCGAGCCATATGTCTCATGTCCCCTGTCCGTTTGCCGTCTGTTTCCACCACCCATATGATCGCGCTGTGCTGGCCGCACTTGTCTCCCCCGGTGATTTGCGTTGTTAAGGGGCCGCCTATACGAGCAGTGTGCCGTTGCGATAACCCGGGGCACACTGCCTGAGGCAGCCTGTCGATAACCGGGTACCGACTAGGGGAGGGGGAACGGATAATGCCCAGGGATCGGCTATCCTCAAAAGATGGTGGGTACGGGAATATTTAACCGAAAACCCCCCGTACCGAGTTTTTCCGGCGGCGGATGATCCTCCCGACCTCCGCCGCCAAACCGTGCCGCTCCTCCGGCTGCGACCCGCCTCCGTCCTGCGTATCTTCGGGCCTCTCCCCCAAGGGAGACCATAAGGTTTCGCAGGGCTGGCGGCTAGCGAGCGCCGTGCCCTAGCGCTGCTTCCCAGCTGTCCGCCGCCAGCTCCAACACCCTCGTCCCACCGCTGATCCGTCCGTACCCTTCCTTGCCAAAAACATTCCGCAGTCCTCGTACCTGTCAGGGCGGGAGAGTATCTGTGAGTATTTAGTCGCTGAAAGAACAAATCGGACATGCCGAGCGGGAGATCCCTGTGTTGGTGTACGGACATTATAAAGTACTAAAGTACTACTAAACCGCATAACGGGAATGGGTCGGTAGCTCGAATGAGCAACGCCGATCGTCTTCGCTCTGAGCATGGCCTCCCATCGAGCGATAGACTGGTGGACAAGGGCGTAGAATTATTGGCACCATCCACCTCTCCCCACCCGAGCCCAGCTCACCATGGTCAGTGGACCCGTAGCGACACCCGACGGTACACACTCAACGGCGCAGCTTTTAGAGATTTGAATTTCATCTCCCCGACAGCTATCGCGCCACCCACTTCGAAATCCGAACATGTACCCGCCATAGTACTACGAAAGAACATTCACACCCATCGCTTACAAAACGCTCCCCCCCCCCCCCGGGAAGCGGCGCGCCACACCGCGCCCCTCCGAGCGTCCGGACGTTCCTGTCCGCCGCCAACATCCAACAAACCCAGGTCCCAGCGGGCCAGGTCGTGTGCCGCCAACACGCGCAATCCACTCGGAAACCTACTCGAAAATCCTCAACTAACCCTCTTGGTTCTCTCCCCTACTCGGAATCAAGCTCGATCGATATGTCCTCGACCCCTACCCCCCCCCCCCCCCCCCCCGGCCTACTGGCAGGCGCTTTTGCGGGACCCCCCGGACCAAGGGCGATACACGGACCTCTGCGATCCCAGGAACCAACTCGCGGGCTACCCGCTGACCCCGTTCCTCACCGTCTCTCAATTTACCCATGTCCAACAGAACATGGGCACAGCTCTAGACCCCTTCCATATTCGTCGTGGACTCCAGACCCCCCTGGTCATGGTAGCCCCCCGGCCAACCACGGACCTTGGAAGGGTCGACGACTTCTCCACCCGCATATGGTCGACTCATACCACCTCACAGACCAATACTCGACCACCCCTTCCCACCTTGCTCGATTATGGATTCACGGCGTCTTCCTGCCGGATCCGGCCCAGCCCTCGGATCCGATCACGTCGGTCTGCTCGGTGGCCCGCCCCTGGCTCCTCGAGAGCCTCAACAGCCTCGCAGACCTCCCCAACCGCATAAAAAATATAATCGGAGGGAACTCGCCCAACACACGCGATGGACTGCGAACTCCACCCGCACCCACCACCCAACTGCTCCAAAATGCGACGACACCACACCCCTGCCTATCGAACTTCATACGTGCTTCCAGGAATATCGCCTTGTTATCCCCACCTCCTGCGCAGCAGTCGGCCTCCTGTACCAACTTGCTTCACGCCAGCGTGAACTACGCTCGGCCGGTCCAGCACCCCCCTCCGCAGCCTCCTCCCCCTCACTCCTGGCGAAACTACGACAGCAGAAAATTCAATTCCTACGCGACGCCTCAGCCCCAGCAGCTTCAGGACGAAGGGTGAAGATCCGCTCCCCCATGTTCACCGATATCACCGGCCAAGAAACAATCGCTCTCCTACATGACCTCCTCACCTCCAACCTAGTGTACGCACTCACCTCTGCCGGATCAGCCCCCACGACCCACCCCCAATGCAGGATTGAGGACCTCCCTGAGCCGGCCCAGTTCATCCTCCAATTGGCGGACGCCCTCCAGCCCGTGGACGTTCCCACCCCGATCAAGGACGACCCCTCCTCCCTCTGGGTGAATATCCTCCACCTGCCCAATAACCCCATTCATTCACAATCTGGCCCAGTATCCCTACACATATTTTCATATTCACTTCACGAACCCGTACCCCCCAACCACCACCTTCACACCATCACCATCACACCCCCCCCCCCCCCGTCACAGGCCATGTTCGAGGCACCTCCTGGGCAGACACCTGCCTCACTACTGTCCTCATTCAATCCCGCCAATCACTCTCCCACCCTTGCATCAACACGGAAGGCTCCATTCCACCCACACACTGGTTATACACCCTCCTATCTCAAACAGCTAACGAATACATTACCCATCACACCCCCACATCCACCCCCTACCCATTACCTCCTCAACCTCTCTCCATACACAATCCTACGGAAATTTCCAGATGGCTCCTACTTCCGCTCACACCCCTCCACCTCCCCCACCGTCACCACCAGCATAGAGATATCCCTCAGCACAGAAATGTATTGCATCCTCATCTCCACCAACGGCACAGCCACCATTCCCTTCACCCACACCTTCACCCACAGGGGAGCACACACACAATCAACTTGCACCCTCATTATCAACCCCCACCACTACTTCACCTTTGGTAGGGCCCGTCAATCGGACCCTATCTTCGCCACAACCTCCTCTCCATCTCCCCTCATTCACACAAAACATTACACCCTCTACCGCAACCCCCCCGACCTCCTCCTCCAGTGGACCCGCCACCTTAAAGACAACCACGTCTCCGACCAGTGGCTCTTCGAGCCCTCAGACTTCCACATGCAAGCCGATGATGACCTCCCCCTCGACCTCTCCTCCCAACCTGGCATCTAGCTGTCTTCCACCACCCCGGCCCCCACCCCTTCCCTCCCACAGACACCCCACCGCTCCCTCACCTCCCACCATGCCTCCACCTCCTCCTTCCACGCCAACCCCTACCACACCCCTTTAGCTCCCCCCAACAACCCCCCCCCAATACTGCATCTACCCTACTTCCCATCATCACCGAGGACTCCTCAGAACCCATGGACTCCACCTCCTCCCCTACCCCTCCCCACAACCACACACAACCCCTCCCCCACTCCACCACTCCCCCAGCCCCCACACCCGCCCTCTCCCCTCCTCATCCACACCTACTACCCCCCACACATCCCCCCCCACCTCCCCCCCAACCGACCATGCGGAATCCCCCCCCTACCCTCGTCCCCCTACCGACCCCTACCTACCGAAACCCACACCCCAGGCCGGCATCGCGAAGCACTCCCGCCCCTCCTGCAAGAAAACCTCCCCATTCCCCCCACCCCCGCGCCCCCCCACACCCCTCCCTCACCCCCAAGCATAACCACACTGCCCCCCCTGACACCCCCGCGCCGTACCCCCTAACGGCTTCACCCCATCTCCCATCCATCCCTTGACCCCACCCACCTTCCCCTACCCCCCTCCCTCACCTGAAGGAGATTACTTCACCCTCGACGAATACGATGACTTGCTGGAGGAAGACCTAGAGGAGACCCGCAACCTCCCGGCCACCACCCCCCCTCCCACGGCCCCAACAGCCCACACATGTCACCCCCGGCCGACACGGCCGAACGTCATAATTATTCCCCCACATGACAACCCCGAGGCTAGACCCCACACCCCACCCCAAGCCCCCCAGCCCGATATCCGCAGACACATTGTAAACACCACGCCTCATACAACTCTCCCGGCCCACTTTACGGCCTCCCTACACCCATCGGCTACCTCGATTCCTCCGCGGTCCTCTCCTTCCAACGGGGACGTTACCATGACCTCTCCAACCTCTACTGCCTTGCTACAACATTAACTAAACTCCACTCCACTCCCACCGCCTCCTATACGGTTATCACTAACAACGAAGTTGATAATCACCACCACAACTCCCAATACCCCTGCCAATGGACTAACCTCTCTAACCGCGGCTCCCCCCCCGCCCGGGTACGCCCAACCACTCTCTCCTCGTCCTCACATGGCAAAATTCTCACTTCGGCCTCCTCCACCTAACTCACAATTCCGCTACCTGGATTGACTCTCTACATCACCCCCCTCCGTCCAACCTCCTCGCCCGCTCTCTCAATCTCCTCTCCGACTGGAACTCCTCCCCCCCCCCCCACCCGTCGTTGACCTACGCTCACTCAACCCGCCTCGCCAAAACGACTCCGACGGAGCATGGTCATGCGGAACCCACGCCCTCTTACACACCTACTTCATCACCACAGCCCCCCCGGGACCAAGCATACAACCCCCCCTCTTTCGACCCTAGGACCTCGGTATACTCCCTCCACACCCTCCTATGGAACCACAGCTCCCGCTCCGCTCCCCTCCCAAAGGGCCGCCCCCACCTTCACGCCGCCCTCCACCCCCCTATACCACCCACCCCCCCTCCGCTCCCCACCCCTCCCCCCCCCCCCTTCCCTCCTCTCCTCCCCCCTCCCTTCCAACCTCCTCCCGTCGACCACCCCCCCGACGACCCTCCCAGCACCACCCCCTCCCTCCCCTCCCCCATCCTACCACACCACACATCCCAACTACTCCACCTCATCACCCTCAACACCCGCGGCCTCCACACCTCCATTATGGACGTCGGAACACCTCTCTACCTCGCACCACCCGGACGTCCTCATCCTCACCGAAACCAACCATGCCACCCACAAATCCCGTTGGCGTATCGCCCTCCCCCAATACCACCTCAAAAGCTCCCGACCCTACTACTCACCTGTGCCCCTACCCAACGCAGGCGTTCTCTTCGCGGTCCGCAGAGCCTCATTCCAATCTGCCACTGTCCTAACCCCGCCCCCCACCTCATCCCCCATATCGCCGGCCTAAAATTTGTCCCTCATTCAGGCATCCCCTACCTCCTCATAGGAGCTTACATGCCCCAGCTCCACACCCCCCAACTGACCCGCTTATATGCAGAAGTTGCAGCATGGGGCCTCCGCCTGGCAGACGACCACCCACAACACCGCGCCCTATGGGGAGGAGACTTCCAATCGACCACCACCACAGGTAAATGTCACCATGCCTTCACCTCCCTACTTAAATCCCACCTCCAACCCCTCCACAGCCCCATCCCTGCCTTCCCCCGCAGCGGAGGCTGCCTTGACCACTGGCTCACCACGCCCCCCATACCTCTCACTCTCCCACCGTCCTCTTGCTCGATATTCCCCTCCCCCTCCCACTTTACTGACCACTCAGCCATCCACCTCGTAATTCCCGCCCCTTTCTCTCTCATGGCACATCCCCCCTCCCCATACCCACCCCTACACACATCACACGACGCGCAAACTCCACTTTCGACTTCCCCTCACACCCAAACACATACACGCGTACCAATCCGGCACCCCCGACCTCATCAACCGAACGGCCGCCCTACACGCAGAAATACTCAACACCCCACACACCACGGCCTCCCTCGACACCCTTGACACCCTCGCCTCACAATTCACTTCACTCCTCTCCCAAGACATGGACCACGCCGCCACAGTTTGGCCTCTCCTCCCCGCCAAAAACCCCCGCCCACCTCAGGCGTCCCTTGACCCTACTTGGCTTACTAAAAAAACACGTACCCACATACTCAAACTCCGCAAATGCAGCACAAACAGCGGCCCCATCCCCTTCGCCCAAACCCTCTTAAGTACAAGCGAATATATCTCCCCTTACGCCATCAAACAACAGTGCCAATCACGCATACGCCATCTCCTACGCGCCAGCACCGCAGATAAGCTGAGAAAAATAAAAACTAGAGCCAACACGGCCTACGATTCCTGCCCAAAATCCTCCCACCGCCGCTTGAAAATTGAAAGTGGCCTCCTACCCCCCACCAGCGCTACCTCGACCATCCACTGCATTACCAAGCCCGATAAAACTACCGCAACCTCTCCCTCCGCCGTCATAGAAGCGGTACACTCACACTTCGCCACCGAACTCGGCCGCGCCACCCCACCCGAATTGCCCAACCCTCCGTGGGAACTCCCCGACAACCCCGACAACTTTACCATCGAACCCCGCGGGGACCCCTCCCTCACCCTCGCCGACATGATTACCCGTGACACCTTCGATAAAACCCTTAACTCCCTAGGCACCGGCAAAGCCCCAGGCCCCGATGGTATCCCCAATGAAATAATCAAATTCTTGCCACCGGCGACCCGCTCCGCCCTCTTCTATCTCCTCTTCATCCTCACCCACAAATCCTACACCCCTCTCGACTGGTGCCACAGCACAATCTGCCTGCTACACAAAAAGGCAATCCCTCCCTCCTCGACAACTACCGCCCTATCGCCCTCATGAATAACCTCCTGAAACATTGGACAGCACTAATCAAAGATGCAGGCTCAAAATACGCCGAAACCCACGGGATTCTCAGCGACCAACAAGACGGATTCCGAAAACACCGTAGCATCCACGACGCCCTCTCCTCCACCCTTATGACGCTGGAGGACGCGAAACTCCACAACAAAGACATATACGTCATGTACGCGGGCTTCAAAGGCGCCTTCAACGCCGCGGACCACCGTATCATGTTCAAACACATGCGTCAACTCGGTATGCCCCCCACCTTTGTCGACACCTGCGAACACCTCTACGGGGTCTCAAGCACGGACTATATTACACCACATGGCCCCACCCCTTCCATCGACATCAAACGCGGAACCCTACATGGAGACACCCTGTCCCTATTTCTATTCACCCTCTTCCTTGAACCCTTCCTTCGATGGCTCACGGTGGGAAGCCGGGGCTATCGCCCAGGCCCCCCTGCCACTAACTTCGACCCCAATAAACCCACAGCCACCTACCCAGGACACGGCTTCGCTGACGACCTCAGCCTCGTCACGGGCTCGACCCCCAACATGGTCATCCAGCTCAGGAAACTCTCCCTCTTCAGCGCCTACACGGGCATGACTGTCAACATCCGCAAATGCTGCATCGCCGGCGCCCTCTGGCGCACAGGCAACGCCCTCACCATGGCTAACACTGCCCTTCTCGCATCCCGCCTACAAACTCAGTTCATCACCATCAACTCCACCCCGGCCCCCATCCCCTCCATTGGCCCCTCGGACACATACCGCGTGCTCGGGGTAGAGCTCAACACCTCCCACACCTTCACCAAACACTGGACCGAACTAAAACATACCACAACATCCCTCATCACCGCCCTTTCCACCTCCCCGCTAACACAATCCCGCAGAATCAGGGCCATCCGTGGACTCCTTATCGGCAAACACTTCACCCTTCAGCTCGAACTCTTCACCGACTCCCAACTTGACACTCTCGAAGGCCAAATCTGCCGAGCACTCCACTCCGCCGTCTCCTCGGTACGTAACCTCCCCCGCACCGCCCTCCATCGCCCTACATCCGACCTCGGATACGGCATCCCCTCCCTCAAAGCCCACGCCGCACAACTCACAGTCTGCCACCTACATAAAATCATGAAAACCTCCGGATATTGAAGCCACATGGCCCGCGCACACATCCGCACCTTATCCACCACGTACTCCCACTGGCCATCGGAATCCATCATGTCAACCCGCTACACCCCACCCACACTCAAATGCTTAGTCACAGCTCAGCGCGATGCGGGCACCCTATTCCACAACATCCCTCCACCCACCCTCACCAACCCTATCGCCTCCACACTCCGCGCCCACTTCACCGCATAAGACAACGCCCTCCTTGCCTCACTCCGAGACAAAACCACACACATCATCGACCCTCACACATACAAGCAAACCTACTGCGACTTCTCTCCCCGCAAAACACACGCCTCCCTCCTACCCCGCCTCGCCCCCCTCTGGAAAAACAACATCACCACATGGCCACAAGTCCTCCTCCGAGCCACCTCATCCTCCTTCATCCTCAAATCCAGCAAATCCATCTCCAAACTCACGGGGTCCACCACCCCACTCTCAGTCCCTATCCGCCTTATCGCCGCAATCCTCACCGAACCCTCCAATACTATCCACAACTGCCTCCCCATCACAGGCCTCACCCCCAAGCAAGCATCCCCCTCCACCACTGTCCACCCCTCATGGATACCCCTCCTTTCCCCACACCTCCCTCGCTCACCACCCACCCTCTCGTCCGGCATCTACACCTCCCGCACAAAACACTCCATCCCCACTGCACCCACCACACACTTAGACACAGAGTACCTCACCCCCTCCGACCACCACTACCCCCCCTGCGACGTAACGCGAATCATTTCCTAACACAAGGACACAGAATACGGCCAAACGCAGTACATGGTAGAATGGGCCCCGGAACACCTCGCGGAATGGGACACTCAGTTACAACTTGACGACGGCTTCCGCCTCGTCTCCTCCACCCCCACATCGGTATGCCTCCCCACCCCTCCCCAGCCGACTGCTCCATCTGTCATGACCCACTGCATACATAACCCACCTCCACCTTCTGCACATGCCCGCACTTTGCCGTCCATTCTCAATGCCGCCCATCTCAGAGACCCGCCACGTGGCAGTGCGATTGGTGTGCTCGCGGCCAACAACACGACCTCACACGCCTCCACGAGGTCCAGTGGGCCCCATGCCTACAACTACACGACACCATCAATGAGACCCCCTCAGGCCCCACCGCCCTCACCGCATTTAACTCCGGCTTTGTCCCCTCTCCCACACTCATTCAGCCTGAACCCGGACCCCCTCCGTGGTCACACCCCCTCATCACATTCAACCACGACCCCATCCACCCCGACCTCGACATGCTCCCTACCGGTAAATTCGCCATCCACACACACCCATCACACCATGAGACCACCGTGCTCTGCACCCCCGACAGCCGCGCGGTCACCACCCTTAACGGCCCCCGCGTCCGTCACCTCTTCCAACTCTTCCGCCCCGACCTCTCGCACCACACGTTCGAAGAGGAGGTCTACCACCTCCTCACTCGCCTAGGCTCCCGCTCAGAAATCCACTCCCCCACACCCGCCACCACCACCCGTAATCGATGGGCCACTAAAGAAGACCTACTCACAGCTCCCCACCACACATTCCACATCCAGACAGAACTCTACTCCGACCCCCTCAATAAATCCCTCCACTCCCACACCTACCACTCCCTATACCCCGAAGACATAGTCTTCTCATCCAGCGGCAGCAATGCCCCCCACACATGGCAAGGCACCAACATCGCCAACCCGAAAACGACCACGAATGCATGCGCCGCGCCATGGAACACGCAATTATCAGCGCACACCTCACAGCCCCTCACACACCCAGCGCAACCATCCTCATACTCCCCCGATGGGAACACACACCATACCGCCATTCCAAATACATCACCTCCCCATACACCCACCACCTCTACACCACACGTTCTGCGTGGGATCTTGAAAAATGCAGGAAAATGGGAAAGTTGGGGACGCCAAGTACTATAATCAACATAACGCATGGCTGTCACTTCTACACTCGACAAACATTCGTAATGTACGCCATCCGCCCCAAAAAGGGCGCCAAAGACAGATTGTTACCCGTCGGAGCATATTGTATGGGATATTCTATCAACTACTATTTACCTATTATTACCATAGTATCCCGTACTAGCCTGATTATAGTACTTATTAAATGTATCTATTGCGGCTATAGTGATCGTGGTCAGCGCTCTACGACTGATGTACATCAGTCATCGCGGACAGCAGCTTCTTTTGTGTATTCGCTTCCCGTCTCTCATCTCGTATCGGAGACAAACCACTAATGACTGATCAACCGTCTCACCACTCCCAATGGATGGCCCTGCGGCAAAGTCTAAGGAAAGCTGTAGGAAGGGCGGTGCCGCTTTCCTGAGACATTGTTACACTGAGCTGGGCCAGTGAGTCGCTTGCGGAGGATCTGGTTCGCTACGTAGATGCGTTCTACGAGGACGAGAACGCGTGTCCAGGCCAACCGGATTGGAATAAGTCCTACGGGCCCAGCCAGTGGAAAGACAAGACCACATCGAAACCCAAGCGCGGGATCAAGACCAGAGTCAGGTGCTGGCAGTTTAATCTCATCAGGTGAGTAGTACGCCTACAGCCCTGCCCATCAGCAGGCGGTAACTCATTATTATCGTGTTAGAGTAAGCAAATATATTATGGATGCTCGCATGACATCCTTATAGCGGACCACCCTGAAGTGAAGTGAATAGTAGCAAATGCAGTGGTTGCGTTAAGACAGAATAGTGTAGATGTGCGGGATTGAATAGTCCTACGTCGGTACATGGAAGTTTCTTGGCTGGCGAGCTTCCAGGACGTTTCGCATGTCGGGAGCCTCGGCTTCAAGAACGTTGTGTGCGTCCCTCGTCGTCAGACCTGCGCGTGAGCATTGTCTTGCTGTCTGCTGTTTTGCTGAATGTGATTTTGCTCAGGGTCGCCTTGCTTGTTGTTGTGGTATGTCATCTGTATCACCGTGCGATGCATATTACGACTTGTCGCGGCTATTTATATTATAATTGCCCCCCTACTACTGCCATTATGGACTTTATTTATATCCAGCGGCTATAAATACTTATCTGCTGTTGCTGTTGCTGATGTCGCGCCAGTCTAATACCGTCTCCGGACAGTAAAAAGGAGAAAGCAGGGGCAATAGCGGTTATGCTGCCCCCTGTGACTGTGGAGCTGCACGCAACTACATATCTAGCCTCAGGGAAGACGGCATATAGGCTGGCCGTGGTCTTCTCGACCGCTACAGTGATGTCGGCGAGGGGCGCGCACCTGGGGTTCGCTGAAAACACCCAGCCTATGCCGTCGGAAGATGTGTGGTTCTACGGTGGACGTTGGGCAATCCTTCCGCCCTACAATGATTGCGAGGTAATCATATGCTCTTTTTATCCCTTCCCGCTTTCCGTTCATGTCCGACGTCTCCTCGGTGTAGTAGTAGAAGTGGGGTTGTGTACTGGATTATTTTTCTTAATGTGTGTCATCGTCGTTGTATATTTTATATCTAAACCGCCGGCGCGACTCTTCAGGACGTTTGGGTTTTTGCGGGCGTTTGTAGGTACTTTCTCGCTTAGTGATTGCTGTGAAATGCTGCGTCCTCCTTCCTTTTTTTACTGCATTAAAAAACTGGTGCTTAGTGAGGCCTTCAGCGGTTTCTTCACCAAGTCGTTGAGGAAAGTAGTGGCGTCGTGGAAAGCCCCCGACGTCCTTTTCCTGCCCGAGCGTGCAGGGTATCGACGGGAACATCCGAAGCTGACTTACAGCAGGACATGTTAGTTGCCGCCACCTCACTTATGCAATTGTATTTCTCTGAAAGCCTTCCCCTTCGTAATATTGAGTTATGTTTGATGTCTCTTGTTTTTTGACGTGTACATAATTTTCTTTTCGTAGGCATTCGCGGGGCTCGCGAGGCCGCTGAGCGTCAGCAACGCGTCGCCGCTCGCAAGGAGGCTGCTGCGGTACGCCGGCAAGCAGCGACGGTGGCTATACAACGGGGTGATCCGTTGCAGGAGGAACGGGCAGAGGTGGGGGGGGGGCTGGTGTGGAGGGAGCTATTTCTGTTTCTAAAGGAGCATACGGAGGGGCAACGAGCACGGAAGGTGAGTTGGAGGTCGCTTGCGATACTTCTGTTCCTTACAAGAACAACATCCCCGAGGAACAGACAACAGCGGCAGCAGGCACGGGCATGGAGAGCAGGAGAGGGGAAGGGAGTATTTCGGTGGCACTGCTTCGAGGAGCTGGGGAGTTAAGGGGCAACAGGAGCGGAGAGCTACAGGAGCAGCTGCTTGGACACCCTGCCGTGGCAGCATGAATATTGGACGCACCAACAGCAGGCGATGGCGTGGAGCCGAAACTGCAGGGGCGCAGGTTGAAGCACACCTCCAAGCGCGCTGCTGGAGAGTCAGCCGGCGAGCGGCAGCTAACAGCTCTAGGGTTGCACGAGGATGTGGCAGCCATCAAGGCTGCCAAAAAACAACATGTAGATCAGCACCGCCCGGCTGCGTGTGTCCAGAGGCGGCCGGATGAGATGCGTAGCCGGGGCGCTATGCTTTTAAGGATGGCTCTAGACCGCATGTTGCAGCGACATGCATGTATAGAACCATCATTTCTAGTTTTGGAAATAGATGTAAACATTCCTCGAACAACAAAAAAGGAACATGACTTCTAGCATTGCATCATTATTTATATTCAATAACTGTTTTGATATGATAATATATGTAGTTGTTCACGTTTTTCTGAATGTACGTGATGTTTGAACAATCAAGATAAGCCGATGTTAGTTGGATCACATGAAAACAAATTGCATGGCATGATTTTTTTGCAAGTGTGTGAATATACATGTTGCTTCAACAAACACGATAGCTTGACGTTAGATGGATTATATGAAACAAGCACTTTTCAGCTGCACAACAAGTAGCATGGCATGAAAATCTTGTTCGCGTCTATGAATATACATGTTGCTTTAACAACCGAGGCAGTTCGACGATGTTATAGATATGATATATTATTACAAGTAGCTACAATCTGATGAAGAAAGTGAACATAAAAATGTTCAACTCTGCATTGCACCCCCGCATGATGCGCGCAATCTATGCATGACATTTTACACGCCATCACCCTCTCCATCCATACATCCCATGAGCCGGTTGGAGGTGATGTTCGGGCTCCAGTCGCCCTCATCATCGCTGCTCTCATTATCATCCTCATCCTCATCCTCATCTGAGTCATCTGAGTCTGAGTCTGAATTGCTGCACATGTCATCCTCACCCGGAGTGTGCATTGGCACGTTGCCAGTCGGCTCTTGCTCCGCCTCCAAAATTTCATCCTCCAAGCGTGACAGTCTGCTGATTAGCTCGTCGTTCAGCCCATCCGGCCTGTTTTGGTGCTCGAACATGACCTGCTCAATCATGGCATCACGCTGTTCCGCTGTTGCCTTGCTGCGGCCAACATGCGGGCGACGGGGCTTTCTCCATGTCTTTGGAAGCCCCTTCAAATAGAGCAGTTCCTGCCAGATCCGGACGCGACAGAAGACTTGCGCGGCCACGTTGTCGACATGTCGATCGCTGCGTTTCAACGCTGCAAACCGGGTCTCCGGATGGATGGCTTCTGCAGCCTGGCTACAGAACTTATCCAGTGACCCATGCAGCTTGATCAGCTCGTGACAGTGACACTGCATGATATGCATGTACACCGTCACGTGCTTCTCCGATGCCCTCATGATGAAGGTCTCCATGAACTGCTCCGCCTGCTCCCTCACCTCCTCGGCATGGGCATCACGCGACGGCTGATCGTCGGCGCAGCCGACTGTGCCGACGAGATGATGCCAGTAGCAAAACTGACTCCACAGCTGCTTGGACCACTGGTACATGACGCTGTCCTTATCGTCGAAGACTTGGCCCAACAGGGCCTCATGATGGTCCATGAGGGTGGAGCAGAGCTCCCCAGGCCATGACTCCGCTGAAAGGGATGACCCACCCTTAGATCATGCACGCCGCTGACCTGGCTTAGTCCCGGCATTCAGTTTGATCTTCAAGTGCTCCTCAGTCCTGATCAGGATCTGCAACACATTATGGCATTGGATCGCGAAACATGTATCAATAAAAAAAGCTTAAATAACATCAACCATGTAAATTTCATGGAATAAAAAAAATCGTGAATACGCTGAAGCATTTATCACATACCTTGTCAAGCTTTTCAGCATCCACATTCTGCGTCACTGTCCATTTGAAAATCTGGGGGATGACGCGCAGCTTGCAATGAAGGATGTCGAAGATGTACGACTGGATTTGGAGGCCGAGCAAGGGCTTCAACATTGTCCCGTAATGCTTCTGGTTGACAGTCCTCCTCATCGTGACGCCGTAGTCATCCGGCCCAGGCTTAGTTTTCCCTGGGAGGGGCAGCCGGTTGGGCTCCTTGTGATCTGGTCCGATCTTCTTTTCACATGCAGGGCAGCAATAAGATGGGCAGCCATCGTCTGCGCAACCTGACGCGCACGATGCTCCAGACAGGCAACCGCAGCTCTCAACACTGGGCTCATGTGCAGGTTTTTCAGGTGGAGTATGGGCCAGCTGGATCTGCTCTTCCAGCGTCCTGGGCGCCATTTTATCCACGGAATGTGTCCGACCAGTCTCAAAGCGCTCTGAAACCTTTAAATGGAGGAGAGCCTTTTTAACCTTGCAATAGATACAGGGGTGGGCACTAGAGCATCCATTCAGACCAATTATCCCGCTCAAAAACTTGAGGTCACCTGCAAATAAGGCACGCAAGGCAAAACCAACCCCCAAATAAACGGCTGCCGAAAAATATAAATAATCATTCAGCAGCATGCTGAGGGGGGATGAGCTCCCACAGGTCGTACGACTAGCTGCTGGGGTGATGGGGTCATGGGGTGCTGATGGGTCACCTAAAGCATAAAACAAACTAAAATGACATTGTGATTGTTTTGTTTTTTGAATTGGAAATTAACAGCTGCGCGCAGAGCAGCTTCATACACACAACACAAAACCAAACCCCAAATAAACGGCTGCCGGAAAATATAATTAATTATTCAGCAACATGCTGAGGGGGGATGAGCTCCCACAGGTCGTACGACTAGCTGATGTGGTGATGGGGTGCTGATGGGTCACCTAAAGCATAAAACAGACTAAAACGACATTCTGATTTGTTGTATTTTAAATTCGAAATTAACAGTTGCGCGCAGAGCAGCTTCATACGCACAACACAAAACCAAACCCAAATAGACGGCACCAAACAATCTAAATAATCATTCAGCAACATGGTGAGGGGGGATGTTGTGTGAACTATTCAGTAAAGAGCTGCGCAGAGGCGGGGATAGTCACCTCCGAAAGTCACTTTAAAAGTGTACTTGACGCCATCTACCTCCATTCCCTCTTGGGACAGCAGCTGTGCCACCATCGCCGACAGCTGGGGCAGCTTAGCCTGGATGTCCGTGTACTTGTCATCGCCCAAATAGAACGCAAGGAGAGTGCAGTTCTCAACGCTGTTAACACCGCACTCGTTCAGGATCTCCTCGACGGCTGGCTTGTCGTCGGGGTTGAGCTTGGAGTAAATTGTCTTCAGCACCATGGATGTCCCCTGCACTTTGTTTTTTTTGAAGATGCCGCATGAATCCCCGAGCAGCTGGATCAGCACCACGTTGTCGGTCGACCCCGGCAGAGTGAAGTCGTAACCTTTGGCGATAAGAGAGCGGATCCGGTTCTCCAGAATAATCTTCGCGTCTCCCATGGCTGCGTGCAAAACTGAGGTGTCGACACCCAGGTCCTTCTTCAAAGCCTCCAGCCGTTTTCGAAGCACTCCCGTCGACTTGAGCTTCGGGAATTTTGTCCCTTCGGGCAAAACGGCACGGATAAGCCCCTCCGCTCCCCGCTTGGAGCACAGCAAGTTCACAGTCGTCTGGTAGTCGCGCCACGACATGTTGCCCTGGACGAAGAGGTCGAGCGACATTTCGTCAAAGTGGTCGGCGATGCAGTCCGCGACCTCCTTCTCCACTCGCTTCAGAACGCTATGCGGGAGGACCATCCTGAGGTCGAGGCGCGTCTTGTGCCTCGAAATGAATGCACCGAGAACCTGAGTTGGGTACGAAGCCTTGCCTTTCTGGAGCAGCTCGTCATCCGCATAATTCTCGGCGGCTGAGTCGAGTTTCTCCAGCCAGTTGTCGCCGTAGCGGGCTCGAAATCACTCCGTCAAGTCGTCGACGTCTTTGCCAATCGTCCGTCGACCGGGGTTCTTGTAGTTGATACGCTTCTGTTGCTGCTCCTTTTCTCCGCTGTTTGGAGGGGATGCCTGGGAGGACTGCAGCCTGCCGACAACATCACGCAACGAATCGTGTGCTGACATGGCCTCCTCTCGAAGCATGTCGTTCTCCGCGAGAGCCCCTTTAGCTGCGTCCACTAGTTGGGCTTTCTCCCGCTCAAACTCCTCGACGAGGGACGCCTTCTCCGTTTTCCGGACGAAGCGATCTTGGCGGAGGTTGCCCTTCGCCCTTTGAACCTCGTCCTTCAAATTGATTATCTCCCCGTGCGCGGCAGCGAGCTGCGACCTCATGGCTGAAATCGTCTGCTGCGCTTGCTGCAGATGGACGGCAAGGGGGTTGCAACGATTGGGCGGGAATGTTGATGCGACTGCATTAGCGTTACAAGTGCCGCTTGCTAAGCCGACGACACATGGCAAGGCCGCTTGACCATGTGACGGCGCTAACGAGCTAATCGCCGCGCCGATTCGCTGTTCATGCGTCATGCCACTTTGGCGGCCGGCACCCGCTGCGAGGATGCCAGGAGGCAAAACCCCAGCAGAATAAGCAGCGCAGCTAGCCAAAAACACCGATGGCTGATGCGCGGCTCTCCATGCCGCTGCGGTGTAGTTTTCGAGTCCGACAGAAGCACCCTCGACCACCGTTCGACCACCGAGAGCAGCCTCGCGACTGATCAATAAATTCGAGAGGCTGCTACCGTCGGGTCTCTGCCGTTTCGCGGACGGGGTTGACTGACCGACGTTGTCGGCCATGATGGCTCGAGCAGCAGTTGCTGCCTTGCTGATGCGCAACTACGAGCAGCAGGACATCCGATCATTTCAGGCACCTTTATCGATAAAACAATATTGCCTCCTATACATATCATATATGATTAAGGAAAAGCATAGAAAAAAGTTTAAGCATTATTCAAAGCTTAAGCCATCTCGACTTCATCATAATGATGTTGTGCCATACCCGACCGCCTTCTTCCACGAATAGCGATGCCGACGGTAGATCGCCCAAATTAAGACACCGAGGTGTATGGTGAGATATCGCAACGATCCAGTCGTGCGCGACAAGGCAGTAGAGTGCGCCGGCGCATGCGCTTCTGCTGATCTGCTGAAGGTAGACAAATAACTGCGACGAGCTGCTACTATTGTTGCGGCTGCGCGATATCCCCGCGCTGTGTATGTGGTCTTGACCGTGGGATCAATGAAGATTCCCCACATTTATACTAAGGATGTACATAAAGTCGCTTTATCACCGATAAATAATTATCATTCCGATTTCAGCAATGTCAATCATGTCATACAAATAAAAAAAACTAACAATGTGGTCAGCCATGATGATGAGTCAAACCATACAGGTCTAGGTACATGTACTCTCGGCGAATGCACTTTATTAGAACACGCTGGCAATGCACGTGGTGATGAGTGTCCCCGTCAGCACTATTTTTGAAAATTCGATGAATCATGGTTTCATTACATCGGATGAAAACATTCTCTATTCTTGTCGCTACGCTGTATGGGATAGACGATTCTATTTGCTTGACATGTCGCTATGTACAAAGGCCGTACAGGCGTCTCGCTATCGCTTGACTGCAGAAATGTCACTTCCGGGGCGGAGAAGAACGTGGTGACCCTCCCCAATGACGCGAACACATTCCTACCCCCCGACCAACACACTAGCAACCCCACCTCCTACCCCATTCGGCACACGCTGGATGGTAGACATCTACCTCGTCGCGAACCCCCTCGCACTCTCCACCCTCCCTTCACACACAGCCATGACCGCACTACACAGCACTCTCGAGTCTATCTACGACACTCACCTCCCCAACCCCACCATCACCATCCCTCCTCCTCACCTCTTCGACGCCTACTCACCCCACTCCGCAGGCATATACCACCTCCCCCCGAACCCTACTCACCCCATCACATATCCCCTCCCGGAACGCATGCACCTAACATACCCCCCCACCAGAGATAATCTTGCTTGGAACAGGCAGGACTTTGTCTACACAGACGGTTCGAAAAAAGCAGGCTCGTCCCCTCTCGGAGCAGCAGCCTCCCACCCCGCCTTGGACACCCGCATCAAAATTCTGGTGACCTCTACCCCTCCCTCGCACACAATCAATCGAGCTGAATTGGCTGGCATAGATATAGGCCTCCAACTTGGCCGCACCCACCTCCTTACAGACAGTGCGTGCTCCCTCCGCCTTATACAAGGATACTTAAACTGCCCTTCCGCTTACATACACAACATCCACCGCGACACCCTCCTATCCATCACACACGCCCTCAAAACCCGCTGCGACGCAGGCATCCGCACACACCTCGGCAAAATCAAAGCACACAACAACTCCGTAGGTAACGACCTCGCAGACAATCTCGCTAACCAAGTCGCGGATGGCCACCCACCCGACACAACATACACCACAGGTTCAGACGTGTCGATAGGCCATTGGACCCGGCCATACACCCTCATTCCACAAACCCTAGGGGAACCCATACCCTAAAAATACACCAACCTCAAAGCTGACGCACACACCTATAGCACCAAACACACACACACACACCCCTCTCGCAAACAACCAAACACGGAGCCTTCCTCGCCCGCGCCGCGGAGGACGGCGCCGACTTCTCTTTCCACAAAAAACACACAATCCTCACTAATATCAAGTTCACCCACAAGCAAGAATTCATGTGGGGAGTCCACAACACCCGCCTTCTTACTTACAACCCCACCCTGCGCTGCCCCATATGTGGCCAATTCACTAGCAACGGCCACATGGCCGGTAACTGCCCATCCATGTCTGGCCTAAGACATAACTGACACAACAGCGCGCTACAACTCCTACTCTCCCTGCTGGAACGCCACAACGGAGGACGTTGGGAAACCATCACTTCAGACTTCGGTAACAAACCCATAGAATCATCTGCTTCCCCTACTCCTGCCCACACTCCCCTTGACAGTCACCCACCTCACCCCACCCACATGCCCACCCGCCTTGTTAATGCTGACGACGGTCTCTCGCCCGACTCCCTAACCTCGTGTCCCGCCGTCCTCCCACCTGAGATTCTCCCCCCCCGGGCTACGACCCCCCGCACACAAACCCGACTTTATCCGCCTCCTCGAACCTCGATACGTCGGTAACACAAACGGTTGCCGCCGTTACGCACCCATAAAAAGATTCAGATAGGAGAATGGAAATGCTGCACGGACAACAACCTCTCCCACACAGCACACCTCATACGCGTCAAATACACCCCCTTGCAAACGCCATCCGCAGCCACTGGCCGGGCACAGTGGTTGACATCCTTCCCATCGTCATGAGCCGCACAGGCACACCACACTCCTCCACCATCACGAGTCTCACCTCCCTACTCACCGCCCGCACAGACCCCCCTGACAAACTCATCTCCAAAGCAAGCCTCGACACGTCTCGCATCCTTGCACAACTCCACACGCATACTGTCCAATGGCTACATCATCTCCTACTCTAATACCGCATCAAATCCCGCACGACCTCCCGCCGAGCCTCCACGCATTGCCCCTTCGCACGCCCATGAATGCACGCCGCCCTCGCCTCATCTTGCACACCTCCCCGGGGGGGAGTAAAACCCCCGAACATCCTTGGAGAGGTTGGATTTAGGTGGTTCACGGTCTAGCCTTGACCTGTAAGTTCCATGTATGGCATAGTTGGGAGGGCCCAGAGACAGCAACCGGCGCATACGGTATTTGCTGTAAACCGGCGCATACGGTATTTGGTGTAAACCGGTGCATACGGTACATGTTGTAAACAATTTCATTTCATTTCATTGTGGGGTAATGTGCATGTACCCTCGCCGTACGGTTTGCGCTTCTTGTGTTGGTCATCGACCATCACATACATTTTATGTGGGTTGGTTTTCTCAAGTCGAAGGACGAAACTTGCTTTAAGCTGGAGACTATTTTGTTGGACACGCGGAGCATCCATGCCCAGTTACGGTCAATGTACGGTCAATGATCTAGAGGGGCTATTATAGGAAATCAGTGCACGTATACGTATTCCTACATATTGATGTGCGCACTATATATATTCATTTAGGCGGCAGCGTGCGTGCTCCCATTAACTTCTCCTATTCCCTAAACGTCTTGTAACTATCGCTACGAGCCATCCCGCGCACGCGCCAACAAGCATCGCGAGGGGGCTGCGGCCCCCTCCTCGACCGTGCTCCGATAATAGGTTATGGGCCCCCCACGCTTCCACTGTAGGTATATTACCATCTAGGTTCATTTGGCCCCTTTATCAAATTCGACTGTGACTATGTTTTCGAATCGGCTAAAACACAGCTAATGTACACTAGTCTTGAGTTCATCAAACAATTCTCGGCCCCGCACGCGCATCACATGCTGGGGAAGGCTGGGCAACTGTGGCGGACCCTCCATGACTATGCCTCCTCACTGTTGCACGCTATGTATGTCCCAAACAATATGAGATCATGCGCAGTCGGCACATGTGTACACCTCTACAATCTCACATTCAACAGAGCAGTCGGCCCGTCTGCAAGGGTCCCTCTCACTCTCCTCAGGGGTTCCCAATGCCTCTACATTCCGTATGTTTGTCCGTCTGTGTGTCATATCCTAGCCATTTAGCTAACTTTTATTGTCATCACGGCAGTACAACTGTATCGCCGTATTTTCCCTCGACAGTACAGAGTTACTAGCAGTATCTCTTCTAGATAGTTCTTTTCTAGATAGTTCTAAGAGCTTGTGCGATAAGATTAGATAGACGGTACAGATAATCTCAGATAATCTGTATCACCAATAATAGTTTGGTTTAGTTAGCAGACAGCACAAGCTACAGGTTCTAAGGCTGTTTCTAGAACACCTGAGGTGTGGATATTTAAGACGGGGACTTACTGGTAGAGGTGAGAGACCGGTACAGAATAGAATCACGCCACACCCAGATTGTAAGAAACCCTGTTCCTAAGACAATCTTACTAATTCTCTCTACGCTGTATAATTAGATCCAGAGATTAGGTTCTACTATTAGTCTAAGGTTGCCATCTTAGCCTAACCAAAGTAGCACCTCACACGTGGTTTCGGAGCCTCAGAACAGCTAGACGAGACGAAGATGTCTAACCGAGCAGGAGAGAGACTACCAGAGGAAGTTGATGGTCGACCAGAGGGGGCGCCTTCTGGGCCGACACAGCCGACGTCGACAGATGGTAGAAGACAGACAGTGCGAGAAGGATCGAGTCCCACGATGGAGCCTATGTCGGTACACGTCACCGAGATGCTACAACGACTAAGTAACCGAGTTGACACTTTTTCGACTGAGCTATCTCAACTGCGTGACCACGTCGACAACGGTTTCAGGCATTTTGAAGGACGAGTGAACAGAAGCCGAGAAACGGAGAATTTTCTTCGAGGAGAACAATTGAGATCGGAGAGGACGCGAGAGATGCCAAGCATGATGCCGAACGATGTCAAACCAGCCAAGATCAAGAGCATCGCTACGACTAACATCGACGAGCTGAGAAACTGGTTCCGACATGCACGAGGGTATCTACGGTATCACAGCGTTAACCCTGAAGAGCAAAGAGGAGTGTACTGGGTATCTGGCTTTCTGGAAGGACCACTATCGAAGTGGTGGTACTCCCAAGTTGCGCAGACTGGAGATGAAGTCGGTGGAGGATTTTCCGGAGTTTCTGAGATGGAGAAATCCTTAATTCAGGAATTCTGCGGAAGAACACCGGCGGAACAAGCGAGATTGAATTTGGACAAAGCGAGACAGAAAACCACGGTCCTGAAGTACGCGAACTATTTTCGAGAACAATTATTGGAGCTTCCTCACCGTCACGAAGAAGATAACGTACATGATTTCCAGCGCGGTTTGAGACCCTCGATTCATAAGGAAGTTGCCCTGAAAAACCCTAAGACCCTACACGAGGCGATTCAAGCAGCTCTGCGAGCGGAGGCAGCGGAGACCAAGATTGAGACGACCCAACGCTCGACAGGCCGACTGAACGCCATCGAAGAAGACAGCGACTTTTCAGAGGCAGCGGAGGAGATCGACAGTGAGTTGGAGGAAGATTCGCATGGCGCGACCGAAGAAAAGCCGCGGGAGCTGTACGAGATTAGACGCCTCACTCAAGAGGAGGTCGACAGATTTAAGAAGGAGGGCAAGTGCTTCATTTGCCACAAGAAGGGACACATCGCTATCGACTGCCCAGACAGAAAGAACAAGAAGAATGACAGAACGAGGAAATCCCGGCCGGGAAAGTGAGACCTGAGTCGGCAGCTCGCGGCAAGCTGCAGGATGAGGTTTCGTCTCCTACAGCGACTCAGGAAGAGACCAGAACAGAAGAAGTACGAGACCCGTTACCTCAAACGACATTGAGGCCAGTCTTTAGGAGCAAGGACTTTAGCGACTGGATGATGAATAGGGAGTATTTCCTGAAGTACTCTCAGACCTACGGACCTTTCGACTTAGATGGAGCTAGCGATAATGACGGCCTTAATTCTCAAGTGGCGGAGGATTTTTGCTGTCCGGCGCGCCCATTTCAGGAGAGAGATTTACAGAAGTACCGGAGAATTTGGCTAAATGCGCCATTTAATGAATTAGAAGATTTTTTGGGCCATTATTTGCGGAGTAAACTGCTTCATCCCCATCTGAGAGCGGTTATAGTGGTTCCAAAATGGAGGGCAAAACCATGGTTCAAGCTGCTGCGAAATTTCCGACTTGTCGACGAGCTGGCGGCGAAAGAACATGTGTTTACCTGCCCCACGAACGATGGAATAGAAGGAAGAAGGCAAGATGTTGGACCGACAAGATGGACGACGCAAGTCTACGTCGACGACACCGATCGAGTTCGATTTCTGCCTCAGAACCTACAGAATCCCCCGAAGACCTACTGGACTCACTCGACGACTCTTGTTACCGATGGCCGACGAGTGTTACTAGCGAAAGAGGACACTGGCATGGTCTGGTTTCCTGGTGGCAAACAGGAGATTGAAGACGCGACCCCGGAATACACAGCAGTGCGAGCTCTTACGGAGACAACTGGATTAAAGGTGAGCGAAACAAATTTACGCCTTTTAGGGACGGAGTCTTCCGGACAGAATAAGCGCTACGTGTATATCGCTCGCGTTCGACCCGGATCGATACCGGACGCTACGTCAACTTCTCGGGCAGTATGGGCTACCTGGAAGGAATTAATTTCGGCACGGCGTACGGGTTATCTAGTCTGTGGAGAACAGCAGTTCCCTCTTCGTTACGAGACTTTTGGGAAACCGATTGACGGGTGGATGAACAAGAACGTCCGACTAGAAGACAGTGTTCCTGCGACGCTACATGTATCCACAACCCAGTCTGGAACAAGTCTGTTAGTGTTGGGAGGCACCTTACGCGGACATCGATGCCGTATTTTGGTTGACTCTGGCGCTTCGGAAAATTTCTGCAAGGCTGAGTGGGTACGGGAGCATCACATTCCGACGGTTACTGGAGAGAAATACCGGATAAAATTGGCAGATGGTAGTACAACTACGACTCGCCAGCGACTACGGAATGAAGTACTCACAGTAGGGACCCTAGACATACGTCTGGACGCAATTACGACAGAACTGGATAAATTCGACATCATCCTCGGTCAACCTTGGTTACAAGCCGTCAACCCGGATATAGATTGGTCTACTAAAACGATTCGCGACCGTAAAACTGGCGAAGCTATGGTGTCTGGCGACGAGTACACCGTACCTGTGACAGTACATCACTTGGAGGCGGATGCGATGGCAAAGCTGCTTAGACAACAACCAGCAGACCTCTTCGTGATTGGACTACGAGAAGTACAGGACGCGGTCGACGACATCAACACTGATCAACAACCTGAGTGGACGACTTCGTTACGAGATTCCCTGAATGAGTTTACGGACATTATCAAGGAGCCTGACGGTCTACCGCCAACTCGCGAGTGCGACTTTGAAATTAATTTGGAGTGCGATGAACCACCTAAGGAGCGAACGTACCGTATGTCACCAGCAGAACTCCGGGAGGTTCAAGTACAGTTGCAAGACTTACTCGCAAAAGGCTGGATTCGTCCGTCTAAATCTCCGTATGGTGCCCCGATTTTATTTGTACGCAAGAAGGATGGTACCATGCGTATGTGCGTAGACTACCGGAAACTCAACGACCTCACGAGGAAAGACCGAACACCGTTACCCCGGATTGATGAGTTACTCGACTCGCTATATGGGGCTCACTATTTCAGCACGCTGGACCTGTATAAAGGCTATCATCAAGTTCGAGTCAAAGAGCGCGACATACATAAGACAGCATTCCGAACTCATTACGGACTGTTCGAGTACTGCGTTCTACCCTTTGGACTTTGTAACGCCCCAGCTGGATTCCAAGCGATGATGAATCGAGTTTTGGCCCCGTATCTTGGCAAGTTCTGCGTGGTATATTTGGACGACGTGTTGATCTACAGTAAGACGGCCGACGAACACCTCGAGCATATTCGACTCGTGTTACGAGAGTTGCAGCGACACCAGTTGCATATCAAACTCTCTAAGTGTTACTTCGGACGATCGAGCGTCAATTTTCTTGGGCATGTGGTGGAAGCTGGACAGATCCGAATGGACCCCGACAAGGTTGAGGCAGTACAAAATTGGCCCCGACCGAAATCTGTGACTGAAGTACGTGGATTTCTGGGACTTGCTGGATATTACCGGAGGTTTATCAACCAATTCGCAACCCTAGCAACCCCATTAACGGACCTGACCAAGAAGACACCGGAATTTCGCTGGACTCCTCAAGCCGAGTCAGCATTCGAGCAAATTAAAAACGCGATGGTACGTGCACCAGTACTGGTAATTCCTGACACTTCTCCTAATGCAAGGTACACACTGTACACAGATGCTTCTGGATTTGCAGTAGGAGCTGTGCTATTACAAGACCAAGGTATTGGATTACAACCTGTTGCGTACCATGCTCGAAAGATGAACAAGCATGAGGTACACTATCCTGTCCACGAACAAGAGCTACTGGCAGTTCGAGACGCTCTACTGAAGTTCCGTTGCTACTTAGATGGCGCGGCGGGATTTACAGTAATTACGGACCACGACACGTTGCGACACTTCTTTCGGCAGCGCGATTTGTCTACTCGACAGGTGCGATGGCTTCAAGTTTTAGCACCTTACCAGCGACAGATGGACATCGTATACAAGAAGGGAGCAGTCAACCAGGCAGACGCTCTGTCTCGCCGACCTGACCTGAAGGACTCATTACAGAAGCTGCAACTATTACGCGATTGGACCAACGACGAAGCAGAATGCGAGTTACACGCACAGATTTTTTCCCTGGAATCCCGGTTACATCCTGACTCTGGACTTCATGCGGAAATCAAAAGTGCTTATGATTCGGACAAATATCTGCTTACCCGGAAATCTCTGCCTACCTGGCTGGTACGTCAATCTAATGGACTCTTGTACGCCTACGGGACAAGACTGTATGTTCCGAACGTCTCTACATTGCGATCAAGAGTATTGTACGAACTACACGACGCACCGACCGCGGGACACCCTGGTATTATTCGACTATTGGCAGCAGTAACCCGGACGTTTTGGTGGCCTAACATGAAGCGGACAGTACAACACTATGTACGCAGCTGTGTTACCTGTCAACGCAACAAGGCAGCGCGACACAAGTCTTATGGACTCCTTCAATCGCATGAGGTACCGACCAGGCCCTTTGAGCATGTATCGCTTGACCTGATTACGGACCTTCCTGAGTGCGATGGGTATGATGCTGTGGTGGTATTCGTCTGTATGCTTACGAAACGGACGATTGTCGAGCCAATTACGAAAACGATTACAGCGGAACAATTAGCAAAAGTTATGCACCGCGCTGTTTTTCGGCATTTTGGCTTACCACGGAAATTAATATCCGATCGAGATCCCCGGTTTATGAGCGACTTCTGGCAAACCCTATTTAGGGCTGTTGGCACCAAGCTTAATATCTCTACGAGCTATCACCCCCAGACAGATGGCCAAACTGAGCGAGTAAACCAGACATGGGAGCAAGTCATACGATGCTATGTGCACCCCTTGCACGACGACTGGGTTCAACACCTTACCAACGTGGAGTTCGCGATCAACGCAGCGGTTTCTACGTCAACGACTATGTCTCCATTTAAGGCGACGCTAGGATTTGAGCCGACATCTCCAACAACGGCTACATTTGACGATAACGAGCCTAGCCGTACTTTACCGGAGCAAGTGAAGATTCTGGTCGAGATGCACAGATTTGCCCACGACTGCGTCAAAGCAGCCCAAGCACACATGCAAGACGCTGCAAATCGGCACCGGTTACCAGTACCTTTTACAGTTGGCGACAAGGTTAAGCTCAAGGCGACAAATCTACGGTTTGTACAACAGCCATGTTCTAAACTACGCGACCGCTACATTGGACCGTTTCTCATTACGGAGGAAGTTTCCCCGGTTGCATTTCGGCTTAAGCTACCCCCTGGAGTACGGATTCACGATGTTGTACACGCCAGTTTACTGGAGAAATGGAATTCAGAACCAGAACAGGCCAACAGTGCACAGCCAATTCCGATTGTGCACGATGCGAAGCGATTTGAAGTCGATAAAATACTCGACGTGGCTTTTAACTCCAATGGCACGGGACTTTTGTTTAAGGTCCGCTGGGCAGCACCGTTCAACGTACCTAGCGAGGACACTTGGGAACCCATGCGAGGAGTCAACCACTTAAACATCTTTTCCGAATTCCTTCGAACGGATGTTTATCGAGAATTTTCTGGCACCCCTGACTTTGTCAGATTTCGCAATCGCTGGCCTGCAAGAACCCCCAAGAAACCAAGACCCTGAGTACTGCACAGCGAGGACGCTGGTGCTTAAGGAGGGGAGAGTGTCATATCCTAGCCATTTAGCTAAGTGCTAGTATCTGACATTATTTATTTCCTCTAAATAGTACCTGTATCTTAGCGATATTCAGTGACTCTTTTATTGTCATCACGGCAGTACAACTGTATCGCCGTATTTTCCCTCGACAGTACAGAGTTACTAGCAGTATCTCTTCTAGATAGTTCTTTTCTAGATAGTTCTAAGAGCTTGTGCGATAAGATTAGATAGACGGTACAGATAATCTCAGATAATCTGTATCACCAATAATAGTTTGGTTTAGTTAGCAGACAGCACAAGCTACAGGTTCTAAGGCTGTTTCTAGAACACCTGAGGTGTGGATATTTAAGACGGGGACTTACTGGTAGAGGTGAGAGACCGGTACAGAATAGAATCACGCCACACCCAGATTGTAAGAAACCCTGTTCCTAAGACAATCTTACTAATTCTCTCTACGCTGTATAATTAGATCCAGAGATTAGGTTCTACTATTAGTCTAAGGTTGCCATCTTAGCCTAACCTACAAACTGGCAACCATGCGTAGTACTATGTCTGTTCACGTCGAGCTTCAAGACCATGGCCTAGGACAATCAGAGCTGGCCGACTCGTCCACATACGTGGTGTTTTACGGTGACGACGACGTGCCTCCCTCCTTCCCTCCCTCCCAAAGGACCAACTCAGGCTCACGTCTAGGACGAGGTTGCCCCCTTGCATGACGTGGACAAACCGTCACGACTACGCAATTCCCATGCCCGCCTTGGCGACTTCGTTGCTCACGTGTCCATAATTCCTCGCATGTGCGTCACCAACCACTGCCCAATGCCTGATAAGTCGTAGGATCCAGATAAATTGAAAATTGAAAATTGTTTACAACAATCACATAGTTAACGGTTGCTTTCTTCTTGCGCCGTTGTGATCATGCCGCCTAGAGTACCGTTTTTATCGTAGGATATACGCCATGAAACCACTTATCCCAACCTCTCCAATGGCAATAACGATACAATTGAATTCATGCTAGTAGACAAGAACTGTACACTAGAGTGCAAAATATTTCATCGCTCTTCTCCGCGATACGCAGCCTCATGTAGCGGATGCGAGGTTGCTGACTAGCCAAGCGGATCAACTGGCGCTCGTCGTCGCGACGGGCCTACCAGACCTATGCTCATGTGCGACTCCGGTCGTACCGGAGCTGAGGGGGGAAGGCATGCGAAAAACCCCCTCGCACAAGTCGTCGACGGCCCCGTCTCCATCCGCGCGCTCTCCCGTCCAAGATATCACTGCTCCTTCCGTCGCAGCGTGCCTCCTAGCCCAGACTTCCCTACCCCTCCGGGAGCTGGGGAGAAGGAAAGTCCATAGCCGCAAACAATATCTCGCTGGAGCTCCCGCCTCCGCGCTACATTTTCTCATGTCTTTTGTCCGTCTCCATTTGTTTCCGATACCCATCTGATCTTGCAAAATTCGCCAATGCCCTCCCATCGTGATTTACGCGGTAATGGGGCCGCCTCTATACGCAGAGTGCCGTTGCGATGACCCTAGGCACCCTGCCTAACGCAACCTTTCGACAACTGGGTACCGATTGGGGGAGGGGTTGGTCGAACTCGCTTATCGAGTCGCCACTCTACAAAGGATATCGGGTGCGGAAATAATTATTCGAAAAGCCTCCGTACCGGGTTTTTCTAGCGGCGGCTGCCGGTCGATCTTGTGTACTTCCGCCGCTCCTCCGGCTGTAACCCTCCTCTGTCTTGCCTAGCATCGAACTTCGCCCCCATTGGAGACTCGAACCTCACAGTGTTGGGCGGCTGCTAACGAGCGCCTTGCCATCGCGTGGCTTCCCAGATGTCCGCCGCCTCCTCCAACACCCGCGTCCCATCGTTGATCCGTCCGTACCCCGTTTTGCCAAAACCAAATCACAAACGCCGCCCCCGCCCCCATGTCGGGAGATGTCTACGGGTATCGAGTCGCGAAAAAACGTATCGGACGGCCCGAGCGGGATATCTCATTGATGGTGCACGGATATTTTGATTTCCAAAACTCTCCGTACATGGTTTCCCGACACCTAGTGATCCCGCGGATCGCAACTGCTGGTACCTCGTTTAGCCCCCTACCGTGCCAAGCATGGCACGACTACATGGTTACCATCACCCACCGCGTGGAGGTATGAGACGAGATTGCGAGCACACACCCCTCCGGGGCCGCCGCCGCTGCGCCGCCGGAGGGCGCCGAATCCACAAAACTTTGTCCCCCTCCCTGACTTCTTCATCATGGTCGCTCACCGCCGCCACGAGTCCTTTGAGCCCCCGACTGCACCCATCGCCACGGTGTAAGCTAACGTCTTTGTTGTACTTGCGTCTTACCGTGACGGTTCGGTCAGCCCATAGTCCGTGGACGGGCTAAAAGCCATGCAAACAGAATTCGATTCCCTCCCCAACAACCATACATGCGACTTTGTTTCCTTGCCCGATGGACGCCGAGTCGTCAACAATATGTGGGTTAACAAGAAAAAGCCGACCTTTCGGGTGCGATAACCCCAAGTACAAACGCCC
>JAPMLY010001936.1:47500-72500 GCA_026401115.1 Tetraselmis chui | reverse complement strand
CATAGTATTTATGGTGTGATCATTGTGTGATGAGATGTTATGGTGTGACGGTGTGACGTGAGTAAGTTTGATGTATGAGGTGCAGTGTGACGTGATGTGATTTGATGTCATCTTTTGCCCTGCGAGGGGACGTCTAAGGTGATTTAGAGTGACATGATGTTGCTTTATGTGATGTGATGTGGTATGATAGTGCGATGATGATGTGTGGGTGTGATGGTGCGGCCGTTTGATGATGAGCAATTACACAAAGGCAGCTGATTGTGTGATTGGTGGTAGGTGGCGCCGAGTATGGATCACGCTCCTGATTGGTTGAGTCGGCAAGTTGAGTATGTAGCTGCGTTTGGGTACGCCATTAATATTGCCTCTGCGCGCCCACGAAGACTGAGTTCTTACGGCAGGTGAGGAGCAACAACGGATCATAGCGGATAGCGATTGTGGGAGCTACAACGGTCCACCCTTCCAGCACATGCGCACACACGCACACACACACACACACACACACACACACACACACACACACACACACACACACACACACACACACACACACACATACACACACACACACACACACACACACACACACACACGCACACACACGCGTGCGCACACACATACACACGTATATGTACTATCGCACGCACAGAAAGTTTGGTACTATATTTGCGTGTTATCGACGTTGGTAGTGGATATGTCTTTGCTATCGACTTCCCTTTCTTTGATCGCTGTAATGATGTGCCCGTTACTCTTTGCGCCTTTCTCGTAGTGAAGTTGGGAAGGAAGAGGGCTACGGGGAGGCAGCGGTGTGGCTGCGCATCGATCGCGGGTTTTGGGACAAGCCCTTTGAGAAAGTTGGGCAGCTGTTGAGCGGGGCGGGGGAGGTGAGTTTGGTGGCAGTGGCTGCTGACGACCCATTTCGAGCCTACTTGGACGCGCGGCAGCTTTTGTGCAGCCGGCGTGCAGAGTGGGCAACCGACTGCCAATGTCATTTGGACGAGCGACAGGTTCCATGAACTCCCCCCCCCCCCCCCCCACCCACACACACACCATTACTTCTCATCACCTCTTTTGACCCACCACGACCCCTTCCTTCCCCGCGCATCATACATGCCACTCACATGCTCACATGCTCACCTCCTAAAGGTGTCACTAGCTTGCCTCAGACTGTTGAAAAAACCCATGAAAAGACCATTGAAACATTCTTAAAAAAACACCTAGTATAGCTATTTTTGGTACGATTGATGGATTATTATGTATTTTGATATAAAAAATCAGGCCCCTGTCAAAGAAGGATCATAGAATTTTTGAAAAAACTTTCTTATTTTTTAAAAAATAAGAAAGTTTTTTTAGATCTCTTTATTTTTTTCTGTAGGTAAATTTTTTGTCTAAAAATGCTGACAAAGATTGAAGACCTAGATAAATATAAAAAATCACCCCATGTTTTTATTCTCTCTACTTAGAAAGTAATAAATATAGTAAAATACAATCGAGTACAAGAAATTTCGATGCTCTTTTTTTTGGAGTATCGCCAAGTAATCGATATTTTTATGGTTCAGAATTAAAAAAATTAATAATGGATTGGCGCATTTCTTCAACCCGAATTCATGTTTAGCGGAAACCAACCGAGCTCCATTCACTCCTAGAACTGCGATCCTCTAAGATGTTGAGCGGAGTGAAGAATGTCACGAGTCGTGTCCTATTTGTGGCCTTATCTGATTTCGGTTTTCGTGCTTCACCCTCATCTGCGCACCCGTATCGCACGTAATTGCAAGAATTGCACATTGCATATTTCATTGAAGACGTATGGCTAATGTACCGGCGATGGGTGGGGTGTGCAAGCTTGTGAGTGATGGTTTGTTGCTGAATTGGATGAGCTTGCTGTGACACAGATGGGAATGGACGAGTACGCGTCATGTGGGAAGGAGACAACTGGAAATGGCAGGCGGCGGTAGCACCGATGAGAAGGTTATCAAGGATGTGGAGTGTGTTTGTTGCAGACAGGTAGATCTGGAGTAAATTGGATTTGAAGATATAGCAGAAAATAGACTGTTTTAAAAGGAAATACTGAGTTATGGTCGATTGCATATTCATTTCACTTGACTGGCCTCTGAATGAGCGTTAGGGGATGACGAGTTGGAACGTGACGATGTTAAAGGTATCTGGTTGGGTCGACACCTAGTGGGATGAGTGAACCCCACGGATTGTTGAGGGGCTTAAAGCTTGATTTTGTGGATGAATTTAATGTGACATGATGTAAAGCGATTGAAACTGTTTACAATATGTTTTTGTTTTCTTTCCCCTCCCAGTTTCCCTGTCCGTGCTCATCTCGTTTTCCTGTAAGCCAGTTTTTTTACAGTATATGTACCGTGCCCACTGTACGGCTGCTCTCTCGTGGCCTTTTTATTGTTAAGTACTAATGTAAATGTATACATACACTTGCCCACTATGTGGATTGTGCTTGAACTAGGATGCATGGGTTACACAAGACTCTTATAGTTGTTACTCATGTCAATCTCACCGTATTTTTTTGCAAATATTGTAATGCATAAAACTTCTCCACCGTCTTAGCACGGAAATGCTTTGGTCGTGGTGATGATGTTGTGGGGGAGACCCGGTGTCCCCCACTTTTCTTTGCGGAGCGCGAGGAGGGTGCGGGTGGGTCTATGGCACTGGAGCTGGACAACGACCAGCATGAAAGCCTTACAAGGACAGGGTGCGTACCCACCGATCGTTGCCCAACGTTGATGAAGTCAAGCTTGCCAGGGGGTGGGGCGCAACAAGCCCGGCTTCCGGTGGTGCCCGACCCCGAGGATCGTGCCACTCCTTCAACATTAACGACGAGGACTGCCATAGTTTAAGGAGTGGCACGAACCTCGGGGTCCACCACCACCGAAAGCCACCGACATGGGGTTTTGTTTTAATGTAGTGAACGGTCACCTCCTGAGACTTTGATGTCACATCGGTTCCCGCGGGTACCACTACCGATCGGTACTTCGGGGGGTCCCGAAAAAATCCGAGCGCGGACATCGAAATATTTATCTCATTTCATATCTGCGGGCTCGTGCTGAATTGTGCATACTTGTGCTGCTGGGCTGTGGAAACAACGCTACGAGTACGTCGCTAATTGCCTTCCGTCTACTAACTAATGGCTTTCCGTGGCGCACATTCGACCACATATTTCGGCGCCCATTAAGCGCTGAATGCAGTAGTCCGTGCTTCTTTGCTATTCGCGGACGCCGGAGGCTGCTGGCTACGCATTGCAAGGAAAGTCCCCCCCTTGGCCCCCGGCGCTCAAGCGGCTTGGCTACCGCCCACCGCAAGCCCTCCATCAACAGCGTAGTACTCGTCCCGTTGAGGTTGGAATGTAACCAACTAATGTTACCGCTACTAGTGTGCCTCCACCGGTTATAATGCATGGGTGGGGGCGGGGGGATTGACATATTTAGTCGGTCGGGTCGGGTCGGAAGTTGGGAGGAGTCGAAAGTGGCAACATGGATGCGGCGGAGCATCCTCCTCCGCCACCGACCGGGGCTAGAACTCGGAACCAATCGACTAGGCGGGGTCCGCAACTGTAGAAGGGTATTATAAAGCGCGGCCTTGGCGACAATAGTGTTCAGTAAGGTGACGAGCAAAGAACACTCCTTGGCGCATCAAGCAATAAGCACTCGGAGCGCGTTCCGGTAACCGGGCGCTTGAAAAAGGCCAAACGTCCGTGAAACAACACAAGCACCGGTAACAACGACAACTCACCGGAAACAGCTACCGACTTATTAAGCATCCGTTTCCTCAAGCTAAAGTGCAGAAGCGGCAGGCCAGTACACCGTGGGAGCAATCTGCACGGCAAGTGCTCGAGGAGGACATCTTAGCGAAAGTTGCTATTGAGATAAAATTGAGCTAGCGTAAGCGTTTGCGAACGCACGTGATGAGGAACGGGCGCAGCACCACCGCGAGGTAGAGTTCTCAGCGGTGACACTCCCCGGGGGGGAGTAAAACCCCCGAACACCCGTTGGAGAGGTTTGCTTTGGGTAGTTAACGGTCTAGCCCCGACTTGTAAGTTTCGTGTATGGCATTGTTGGGAGGGCCCAGAGACAGCAACCGGCGCATACGGTACTACTTGTTGTAAACCGGCGCATACGGTACATGTTGTAAACAATTTCAATTTCAATTTCTCAGCGGTGGAGGGGAAAATGGGAGTGGCGATAACTCATAACAAAAAGCTTAAGGCTACAGTAGCTAGTTTAAAGAGGAAGGTGCACGAAGTCCAAGTTGATGCTCATTTCGCCGGGTTGAAGCACAGGCGGTCGAGCTTCACGAAGACGTCGACGTCGTGCTGGGTCTAGAGGGTTCACCGCTTCGCCATGCCAAAAGCGTTCACCAGCTCGACAACATCAAGGGTTGCACTTGATTTTTGGGCTTCTTAAATGACTGCAAGCCCCTCGCGAGCTCAGTGATTAATGGGGAACGGCTTTACACGCAATCCTGGCGGGTCGACTACAGAGGCGCTTCGGTGAAAAGGGAAAGCCGCCGAAACCGCGGACGCAATCAACCTAGCTTCCAAAACGGCGTCATAAATCAGCACAGCAACATCAACAAACGATGACATCAAACGGTGATGTACCCAAACATCGGAGGCCATGCTACAGATCGTTGAAGAGAGAAAGCAGCCGCTAGCACGGCGGTCTGAGTACTAGCCGCCTTCCTTTATTTCTTGGCGTGGCTTCCCCCCCCCTCCGCGTGCCCCCTAAATGACGAATGACTCGGGCCCGATTTATTCCCGCGCCGGGAGGAGCGAAGATTACCCTACTAGACAGCGTTGCTCCTCGCCGATCTAGGATCGACGACACCCGGGGCGCTCGCGGGGTGGGGGGGGGGGGGGGGGGTAAGCAGGTAAACGGTTCATGTTGAAAGTCATACTAGTTATTAGTTACATATAGGTCATGTCGTTAGCTATTCTGGATACGCTTGTAGTACATGTCTTGCCATACACAATTGCACACCCCGTGATTCAATACCGAGTTGTCGCTAGGGTACTGCTCTCTATTTCCTTTGTCCCGACACCGAGCCTCCGGTTGGTTGTCCATGTGACTGTCCTTTTGTGATTGTGAAGACGTTGCGTTGTTTGCTTTCCATTATAAACATGTTTGCACGGTTAAAGAAGTCATGGGCCCCACCTCAAGTTACTCACACGCGACGATTTTCTTTTCGGCGACCTGCGATCTACGACTCTCCCGAGGAAGGCAAGTTTTGTATAGAAATTAGTACTTGATACATGTAGTCGGTGTTACCGCCATTATAAACTTTGTTTAAAACACCCACGACACACCACCACAATAAGATGCCCGAGGACGTCGGTCAGCAAACCTCAACAAAGGCGCACTCGCCTTGTGTGGAGATGGTGCATACATGTCAAAGCCGGAGACAAGGGGGGTCGCACAAGTGGGTGAATATTAATACACAAGGTACACGATAACTTATATCAATATATGGTATTAAGGAGACGGCCGCCAACGGAACGCTACACATGCTGGTCCGTGACTACAACTCATGCCTCACACTGGGTGGAGGACACAGAAAAGGTACTTTGAAATGCTTAGAGGCCACACGCCGACGGGCCGTTGGGCAATATGACGTCTCTCTTGAACCACTTACATGCACACTTTCGGCTAGTGGGTTTTACCGCTGCCTATCGCTATTTGTCGCTACATATCCGCGCCGCAGCTACCAATGGCACCGAGACTCCGCTCGGCGGAACCCCCCACCGACACACCAAAGGACCAAAGCTCTCACCATAGCTCCCGAGAAATGCCCTTACCTCCTCATGATGCTCTCGCTCTCGTCATGGCGCGAATGGCGCTGATCAACGCACGCCTTGACGCACATGTGGCTGACGTTGTTGCATAGCGACACCTTGACGGCATGCTCGAAACATCACGCCACACCCCGGTTCTACCTCATGCCCATCTTCCTCCACCACCAACCCCATCGAAGTTTGGTCATCTCGACCCAACCCCAGCACCACCACATCTCTTAGATGGTTTGTCCTACCAACAACAAGTGCTTGGTGGCTACCCGTACCTGCACAGTAGCCCACATCTCCCGCATGGTCATTCCCATTTGCCAAGTAGTGTGCCACACACGCCCAATGGCAATTCTTCCACCCTTGTCCCTCGTGGCAGCAACCGTGCGCGCATAGAGCGTCGCCCAGCCATTGACCCGTTGGTCATCGGCCGAGCCGTTTACGAAGAGACCGGCTTCGACGAAGAGTCTCTAAACCGCTCCATGAAGATGACCGTTCCCACCATAGAAAGTAACATCAAACTTCAAATAATAATGAAAGAGGAGCTTCTTCACTTTCCTCTCCTTCAAGGCGGCGTACCTCATCCCCCAGCTTGCCAGACGGGAGTCCGGCGTGTGGCCCGGCGAGACAGCCCAAAACGATGCGTACGCCATGTTATTGCACGCTGCCAGCGAGAACAAGCGCGATGACCAAGCGGTCAATTGCATCTCTGTTGCACGCCCGTACTACGCAACATCTGCTTGAAACATGATATGTGAGCGCTTGCATGGCCGTTCGCTCTCGTGCTCCTTGTCTCTCCTAGACAATCTGATGCTCCGCCGACTTGATTTCCACACAAACTATGTGTCTCAGCACCCCCCTTGCTACGCAGGCAAACCCATGATGGCATTGCACAGCTTGTTGTGCCTTGCACTTACTAATGGCTTGGTTAGCACATCACCAAGCATGTTCTTTGTCGCACAATGATGCACATTGATGTCTTCGCTCTCCACCTTCTCCCGACAGAAGTGGTACCTCACGTCTATGTGCTTGCTGCGTCAGGTTGTCACGTTATTCTTGCTGAGTACGATGCAACTTTGGTTGTCCTCGTGAATGGTGATGGCAGACCCGGAGTCTTGGTGAAACTCATCCCGCAGTTGCTTCAAAAACATCGCTTCCTGAGTGGCCGCAGTCAGCGCCATACATTCAGCGCAACACTTTGTTGCCGATGACTCTTTCAACTCACCGCTGCACGGTTGAGCATGAACACATACACAATGCGAGAGCGCCGCTCGCCAATATCACTTGCATAGTCAGAATATGACCATCCTACCGGTTTTGAGGAATGTGCGCCTCCGTATATCATCACCGAAACTGCGGTCCACTTGAGGTAGCAGAGCCCCCTCTTGGCTTGCTCCCAATGTGACTGAGAGGGGACGGACGTGTACCTACTAAGGTGGCTAACAGCCATGGTGATGTCGGGCCGTGTGCTTACGGAAGCGTACAACAAGCCACCGATCAGACTTTGGTACAATATTGAACCATGAGGCAGCTTTGATGTCGACATCTCCTCACAATTGCTCAAAGCATCGACCGGCATAGGGGAGCCCACTGGCTTGCAGTCCACCATGTTGAAGCGCTCCAACATATCAAAGACGTATTGTTGTTGTCCAATCTTGATGATGCGGTTGCCACGATCACTGTCCCATGTCTTGCACGTTAAACCTCATGCCGAAAGCCGATTTAAACTCAACGATGAAGCTTCGCGTTGGTCCGACGATGATGCTCTCGTCCACGTACATCGCCAAGACATGAAGCTCACCCTCCTTGTTGCATACGTAAATGCTGGGATCCACCTTGGATAAGCAGAAGCCATTTTCCTCTAGCCATGATGTGATTGTCTTATTCCCGTTCCTAGTAGCTTGCTTGAGGACATACATTGATTTCTTCATCAAGCACACCCGCTACTCTCTATTACTGTCGGTGAGACGGAATCCTTCATCCGGCTGCCTCATGTAGACTTCCTCCTCGATATCGGCCTCCAAGAATGCCGTCACCACATCAAGGGGCTCCACTTCCTAGTCATTACAAGCAGCAAGCGCGAGCAACGTCCGGATAGAAAGTGCGTTTAATGTGGGAGCGAAGATCTCGTGGTAGTTGTCAACACCATGCTCCCGAGTAAACCCGCGAGCCACAAGTCTTGCTCTGTACCTTTCAATCTGCCCATTGGCATCGCGCTGCAGCTTGAGCACCCACTTTCTAACAGCTGTGGCGAAATTGAGGGAAGCTTTCAAGGAAGCCGTTCAAAGGCGCCTCGTGTCTAGCCGACAAGGGCACCAAGAGGACTTACTATTCGCACCTACATTGGACGGTATGCCCTATGTTTATATCACTTTGTATACATGTTTAAATGTATTATTTTACGGTGAGAATTTGACATGATAAACTTTTTTGGTACCATTCGTAAGCGCAGGTGAAAACATTCTGACTTTTTTACGGCTGACTTTTTGACAGCTTATGGCAATATGCGAGCCGTGTTTGCTGCTCACTGGGCACTTGAAAAATTTCCATAGAGCCCGTCAGTGTAAGTTCAGCCAAAGGCAGCCACAGAACCACCGCCGAAGAAGGCGCGGACGGGCGGACTGGCCATTAGGATGGAGTTGCTTCGCGTTGCAGGTGATTGAGTTATGCAACATCGTATGAGGTGACGAGTTTTATTAATTACTTCTCGTCAATTCATTGCGCGATGAACTCGCGTATTTCTAAATGAGCGATGGTCTCTGCGGTACTTGAAAAATAATTCGTTCATCCATCATCACCCAACATATTTGTTCACTTAGGATATTTCCCTAATTGTGATATGTGAGTGCACTGCAGAGGACAGAGTTGTCGAGAACCCGTCTAGGTTGGGGGAGGAACATAGGGTTCTAAGCGCGAAAGCGGAGCTTGATGAATACCTAGCCTTGGCAAAGGTGCGACAAAACAATCTATACGGGATAACGTTTGACGTATTGGAGTGGTGGGGGGTACACTCTTGCCGCTATCCCAATGTAGCCCGGATGGCTCGTGGATTGCTTGCACTGCCTACATCGTCAGTTGGAGGTGAGCGTTCGTTCACTTCTGCAGGCAAGAAGCTCGGGGACGCACAAAAATCGACATCGGAGGGATTCCTAGAATTGTCTGTCATGGTGTTCGAGAAAACAGCATAGGGAGTGTATGGTAATAGATTTACAAGCTTCTAACGCACTGAATTTGTACGCGAATGCGTTATACTTTTACAAACAACAAGTTACACAATCTGCACCAGCATTTCAGAATATGCACATGCATAACGCACAATGTCGAAATATGGACATGCGTCCTATTAGATTTCATCCATGTATCTAGTTTATCGCACGTGACGAATTGACTATCCACGCATACTCCGCATATTATAAGATTTGACATGGATTTCGGATTGTTTATTATTAGTAACCCCATATCATATATATTCCCGATGATCCCAATTGAGCGGCTAGTCGGCGGGTCACTCCGTTGCAGCCAAGGCAACATGGAGACGGTTAAACTCATGTAGAGGGTTATACTCTATGCGGCCGTTGTCAGGAGGTGGAGTGAACCAAAAAATGGTCAAAACTTTAACAAAGTTGTATGGGACGACCCATACAATATCCGACTCAGTAGAATTTTCTAGACAAAGTCATGTAATTGATAACCCTAAACACGTAACATAAACTTTGCCTAAGACCGACGCGAATGATGCATCAATGTATTTGTTCCGTATCACCCGCATCAATGCGTCCTATTTAATTAATGGCCTATTTAATCAATGCGTCCTCGAATTACTGCCCCATTTAATCAATGCATCTATGAATTAGTGGCCTATATAATCAAACCGTGCATGAATTAGTGGCCCATAAAATCAATGCGACCGTGATTTAGTGGCTTATATAATCAATGCGTCCACGAATTAGGACTGCCATTAAAATTTTGATGCATTGAAGTTGAGATGCTTGATCTTTTTTCTTTTTTTTTTTGGGGGGGGGGGGGGGGGGGGGGTGATGAGGAGGTTTATTAGTGTTGGTGCTGGTCGGCGATCGGTTGTTGTTGCCGATGCTAGTGAGCAAAGGGCTGAAGGTGATGGCGCCCGCCGGCGGCGCAGCGGCGTTGGCCTTGGAGGGGGGTGTGCTCGCAGGCCCGTCGCAGGATGCATCAATGCATTCGCCCTGCATCACCCGCATAAATGCGTCCATGAATTGTGGCTGATGTAATCAGTGCGTCCATGAATTAGTATCCAATTTAATCAATTCATCCATGAATTAGTGGCCTACATAATCAATGCGTCCATAAATTATGGCTTATATAATCAATGGGTCCATGAATAAGCAGTTGAATTAAAACTTTGATGCATCAATTTTTGATGCATTGCAGTTGATGCTTTATCTAAAATTTTTTGGCTTATGCGGAAGCTTAATGGCCACAACGGTCGTGGCGGTCGCGGTGGTGGTGGCTTGCCTAACAAGTGCAATGCATGTGGCAGTTTGGACCACATCATGTCGTCGTGTACGGCCTCAAATGACGCAATGTTGAAATAGACTCTTGATGAGCGCAACATAATCGTCCAAAAGTGTGGCACCCCCGGCGGCAATGCCTCTGCACACGCTGCCCTCATACGCGACGTCTCGCATGACGACTTCTATGTGCCTGCTTCTCTCGACATGCCCACTATGGAGGAGTGCACTGACGAATACGATGTCGGCATAGAGGCGAAGGTCTCTTTCAGCTTCGTTGTTTTCTGATCATCCCTCACCCCCGGCCGTGACCTTTCGTAGTTCTATAAAGCAGGCATATTCGATCAATTTGACCGCTTCTCGCGGCAATTTCGTTACTTTCGAGACACCTTCAGGATCTTCCCGTGTGGGTGGTGTCGGGGTTGATTCTATGGACAGCGGCACAATTCAGATTGCAATTCCCCTATGTCTAGCCACATTATTTGTCGCATTGTACATGCGGTTTATACCCTTGACATGTTGTCTCGCTATGCGCAAAGAATCGGCCGCCTCCTGAGCTTCACTTGGCTGCAATCCCACAGCGGCTGCGAATTTATTTTCCAAAGTCACTCTGATGTTGGGTTACTCGTAGTACCCACAAGAATGGGTGTGCTGAAGCCGACGGGGAACGGCATGTATCTACTGAGCCACAAGAAAACGCCGGAGTTACAACAGCCGGCTTCTTCCGCGGATGAAGCCACACGTTAAGGGGTCTGCAAAGCACACTGCCCCCCCTTGGTTAGCACAGCCGTGGTAGATTGAACTGTTGCCCTTTTCGTACATTGCGAAGAAGTACTGTGGCACCGCCGCTTTGGCCACCTAAACATGTAGAGCCTTCTAGCGCATCATTACCACGGTGTTCTGACGACTCCGGCCTTACCGGGTTTTGTACCAAATCTTGCTTGCGATTCATGTTTGCCGCACAAGGCCAGTGATGCACCCCCCAACTCATCGGCTTGTACAAAGCAAGCGCCCCCCCTCATGAATATGTCGTAAAGCATATGGGCCCCCGTGAATGTACCCTCCCCGCATGGCTTACGCTAATGTGTGCTCGCTGTCGACTAGCACACCAACTACATGTGGGTGCGGTTTCTAAAATCGAAAGGTGACACGCGCTCGGAACTCGAGTCCATCATGCCAGAAATCCGCCGCCTGGACGCACGGTACCACTCTTCGCCCGATGCCTTCGCTCCAGCTCTGAATTCGACTCGGACTCGGTTTTCGAGACTACCGTGACCCGTCAAATATGTGGTCGGTTGGGTGTCGGTGCACAATACTCGGCCCCACACGCCCACCACATTCTCGTCAAGGCAGAGCGCCCTTGGCGCACCCTCATGGATAATGCATCGGCGATGATGCTACGTCTCCCCTGAGGGCGAGGCTCGAAACTACTCAGGATGGAGGAGGGTCGCAGCCGGAGGAGCGGCACGGTCTAGCGGCGGAGGTCCTCAAGATCATCCGCCGCCGGAAAAACCCGGTACGGGGGGTTTTGGAAAAATAATCCCGCACCCACCATCTTTTGAGGAACGGCGACTCGATCCATGTCGTCTACCAACCCCTCCCGTAGTGAGTACCCGGTTATCGACAGACTGCCTCAGGCTATGTGGCTAGGGTTATCGTAACGGTAAAGTGCTCGTAAAGGTGGCCCCCTAACAACGCAAACCAATGGGGGAGGGTACGAACGGCCACATCGCGATCATATACATGCTAGAAACAGACCGCGAAAGGACAAGGGACATGAAAAAATCTGGTACGGGGGCAGGAGAGCCAGCCGGACACCGTCTGCGGCATTATTTACTTTCTCATCCCATCCCCCGAAGGAGGAGAGAAGACTAAGCTAGGTGGAGAGCTGCGACGAGAGGGGCAACTAATCTCTCGGACGGGGATGTGCATGGATCGAGTAGGGACCGTCGACGTCATGAGCGAGGGGTTTTTTTGCTTGCCTTCCGCCCCTAGCTCCGGCACGGCCGGAGTCACACATGAGCAAAGGTCAGATAGGTCCGACTCTACCAGCACAAGCTGGCCATCTCTGGGATGATTAGCGTCCCCACCGCGGCTGGAGCAAGCCGCGTATCGTGGAGAATAGCGACACTTTTTATTTCATACTGTATGCAACAAAAAATACATGTAGAATCAAAACATAATAAATACTTGTATATACGTGTATGCTTTAGACGGTATCGCTAATGCCAGTGGAGAGGTCGGGATTAGTGGCTCACGGTCTAGCCCCTACTACCAAGTATGTCCTAGAATGGCGAAGCAAGGAGGGCCCATAGACATCAACATGTTTATTCTTGTATTGTTGTTAACAGTTTCAATTTCAATTTCAATTTTAACTTTAATTTCAATTTCAATTTCAATTTCGGCGATGATGCACAACATGTCCGTCTTCAATTCCATGTGGTCATGCGCGGTCAGCACCGTTGTGTACCTATGGGCGCCCGCCGGCGGCGCAGCGGCGGCGGCCCCGGAGGGGGTTGCGCTCGCAGGCCCGTCGGCATCCCCTCACCTCCCCGTGGTGGGCGCTAGAAACCCCGTAGCCGTGCCAGGCATGGCACGGTAGGGGGCTAAGAGGGCCGACAGCTCGATCCGCGGGATCAGCAGCAGTCGCGAAAGCCATGTACACTACCGGCGCCAAGATCTCCCGCTCGGCCCGTCCGATATGTTTTTTCGCGTACAGATACTCCTAGATCCAACCTTACTTTTAGGAGTGGGGCATGTACTACGGCAGCGTTTGATGGCGAGGAGGGTACGGCCGGATCAGCGATGGGAGGCGGGTGTTGGAGCTGGTGGTGGCCAGCCGGGAAGCAGCGCCAGGAAAGGGCGCTCGCTAGCTGTCGACCAGCCCTGTGCCGGTCGAACCTTGCCGAGGGGTGAGACAAGACATGGCACATGCCGGTGGCTAGTCGCAAACGGAGGAGCGGCTACATGAGGCGGCGGCGATCCTCAAGATCAGCCGCCGCCGGAAAGCCATGTACGGAGGGCTTTTTTGGATACTAAAAACAATGTCCGTACCCGGCGTCGAGCTAGTTGGGGAGCAGCACCAGGGTAGGGCGCTCACTAGCGCGTCGCTACGTCGTCCAGCGTCATCTCCCGGGGGGAGGAGTTTGCTTGGACGGCAAGGAGGACAGTCGCGATGGGAGGAGCGACACGATCTAGCGGCGACGACCCTTTGGGTCGGCGCCGCCGGAAAACCCGGCACGGAGGGTTTTGTTTAATTCCGGGCGCCCGCGGCCCGCCGGATCCGGCTACGGTGACCTGCCCCCCCCCTCTTCGACACCCACTACCCCGACAGACCTTCATACTCCTAGGGGTCCTTGAGCGTGGGCCCGGGTGAGCGCGGAGGCCCCCGCTCAAGAAAAGGCTGCTCGGTGGACGCGCGATCAGAGGGGGGAGGGTACGGCCAGAGGCCGGAAAACCGACAGGTACCCGGGTACCAGACAGAGAACAAACCGGGGAAATGAGCGGGAAAAATTCAGGTGCGGAGGCAGGAGCGCTAGTTTTTTCTATGTCTGTGTGTCTCGGTCCCCCCCACATGTCCTCGAGGTGATGGGGGACCTCGACACGGAGGACCGCCGCGTCGGTGGACGCGGCAAGACCTTGGGGCGGGGTTTACGGGATGGAGCGGCGGGATCGACGAGCGAGGAGGGGTTTTTTGCCAGCCTTTCCCCTGCTACCTTCGGCAAGACCGAAGTCACGCGGGAGCTAGATTAGGCTAGCCCGTCGTCCCTCCCGAACGCCGACCGGCCTAGGCCGGTCGACACCCCGGTTCGGTGGGAGCGGGCCGTGCATCGTGAAGGTCGAGCAGCAGTTTAGTTTTGCATTTCTAGACAAATGGATTAATTTTTAGATCTGTTTTTCTTGATTGCAAAATCACTACGTTGTTAATGCTTAGGTGGGGGGGCTGTGGCAATTACTGCGGTTGCTTACAGTTACATAACTCCCGAGGAACGTCGACACACATTGCAGATAGGTGTGTCGATAAGAAATGTACCTGGTCGGAGAGACCCGGGCCCAACTTGCTAATAAGTCATGTATGGCGAAGTAGAGTGGCCCGAGAGACAGCATTCGGTGATGCGCCTCGCTCAGGTCGTCGACGGATCCGCTTCGATCCACGCATACCCTCGTCCAAGACATGTTATGCTCCTCTTGTCGCAACCGTCCTCCTACACTCCTCCACAAAAGTCTGGACAAAAATTCGCACCTTCGCAAAAAAATGTAATCATGCCTCGATATTATTCACAAATCACTTGAAATCATATGCAATGCTTTGGCGCCCAAGATGGAACGCGCCCACAACTACGGGGCCGAATTCGAGCACTACCCGGCTTGTGAACCTTGGGTTATCGCGCCCGCACCCGTGCGACACGCACTTTCAAACAGACGCCGTGCCGGTTAGACGAAAAGAGTGACGGACACACAACGCCGCATTATGAATGCTTATGCGACGGTCGCGCAAAGATAACGCATAGGCGACGGGGGGAGGAGGTGTTGGGGAGGCTGCTGTGGGGCAAACGCATGAAATCGCGTATTTAGAATTACCACCGGTATGAGCACAACCCAAGGCCAATATGCTTTCGGACACAATTTTCAAGCGATCAATACGAAGTTGAAAAAGATCAAAACATTTTGCAACATGCACCGTTGGACGCGCCTTTTTAATGCGCGGCCCTCGCATTTACTCTAGGATTCAAATACACACAAGCAATTGTCTGCGGGTTTTTCTAATTTCCACAATATTCCGGCAAAGTTGAGCCGCAGTGCCAAGCAATACACGTCGAATTCGACGCACCTCATGAGGCGACTTGTGCTGTTTTTTTGGATAAATGTTTACCAATTCGTCGTTTCTACTGATTTACAAGCCTAAGTCCCGACGTGTGCTACGCGTGGGGCGGGTGTGGTTGGCACAAGCAAATATCCAAGCATTTCAAACACTACCGTTAATGTGATGCGCACCAAACGTCTAAGTTGGACCTTGCCCCTCACCAAAGCCAATCGCCCCTGCTTATTTACAGCGTGCCATGTTTATCCAAACCTGCGTCTTGTTTATCACTCGCTTGCTTTCCAAAAACATAACCCGTGCATGCGGCGTGAACTCCCGTGTTCAATTCACACACCCGCAAACTAACGCTCGCGCACTAAGCACGGCACCCACACATCCAATACCCCTCCAAGTTACAAAAACATGGTATTGTGGAAAAGTGATTGAATTGCAACTTCGTATGAGGGCTTGAGTAATGCCCAAAGCGTGGCGCTGAGAACGACGTGTGTAGTTTTGACAATTTCATGGGAAACTGTTGGCTCGACAAACTGCACAGACATCACTCGCTTTAAGCTGAGGTCTAACTATATACCGGATGGCAGCTAGCTGCTTGCTTCCCGGCTTTCCTACAATTGGGCGGTACCTAGGTGTCGTCGTGCTTGACGTGGTGATATGGGATCGCGTTCTTGACTAGCTCAAGTTTAACATAATGCATATCCGGGCTTTTGTGGAGGAGTGTAGTGTAGTTTTCTCTTCCCTTTGGGGGCATGTGAAGGAATGGAAGACCTTAGTTGCACATGGTTTTCGGTTAACGCTCATGCTGCCGCGCCAGATTTTGTTATGCCTCGTGTCCGTCCCCGCATGTTTGCAACAACTTTTTTGATCAGCATGAGTACGCCCGTACTCTCCGCTAGTGGTCTACGCTTCCATGGGGGGCACTTTTACGAGCTTTGTACCTTCGCAATAACCCTTTACACACCGCGTAAGGCACTCATTCCGATGGTTGGGTACCAATAACCAAGGGGTGGGGTTGGTCGAACACACGGATCGAGTAGGCTTTCCTGAAATATGTTGGGTAGGGATATCATAACGGAAACCCTCCGTACCGATTTTTTGGCGGCGCCCGATCTTCATGACCGCCACCAATAGACCGTGCCGCTCCTCCGGATATGACTCTCGTGATCTCCCCCGGTATGCTTTGCGTCGTGCCTCGTCCCCATGGGAGGTTCGACATCCACATGGCTCGTCGTCGTCTAGGGAGCTACTTGCTTTCGCGTTGCTTCCCGGATTTCCGCCGCCAACTCCAACACCCGCCTTACTTCCGCCGCTGATCCGTCCGCGCCCTCCTCGCCCCAAATTAACTCCCTAGATAGTGGTTACACTACTCCTTGAGCATGACAATACTCATAGATAATGTAAGGGGTATGTGGTCTTTTTGGAAAAAAAACACATGTGACGGGCCGAGCATGAGATCTTGACGCTAGTATAATGTACATATCTTGTATTTATAAACTTCCGTACATGGCTTTCCCGAGAGTTGCTTATCATGCGCCGATCGCAACGGTCGGCTGACCCCGCCTAGCTCCGTGCCATGCCATGTTCGGCACGGCAATAGGGTCACCAACGCCCACCGCGAGGAGGTGGGGGTGAGTGCCGACGGGCCTGCGAGCGTACCCCCATCCGAGGCCGCCGCCGCTGTGTCGCCGGCGGGCGCCGAGCAGATGCATCGCAAACCATAACAACAAAATCCTTTATGTTTCTTTTCTTCCCATCCACACAATAACTAAATACTGTAAGCAAGTCTTCCTCACATGTTCCCCTGCCCTGTGCTGATGGAGGAGGGGAACTACGACGACGCTCGTCTCCTTTTTTATATGTACAGGTGAGGGTACCCCGCGCGTGCGCGCGCCTAGCAGTATTTTTTTCAGCGTGATGATACGAGAGGCAAGTTTATTTTATTTTATTTTGTTTCCCGTACCTGTTGCTTTTAGTTTCTAGCACAAGGCCGTCATGATGGACTACAAAACCTACCAAAAGATCAGCTCTTCGCCCCCTTTTGAGTACCAGACCCTAGCATGGTGTAGTTCAGAAGGTGCCTAACCTACCTGCGTCATGCAGTGCTTCATTTATTAGTTTTTCCGGGTGGTGGGAGGGCCTTGAAAATTGGGTGTGTATGGAGGTCGAACGTGACAATTATTTAATTACGAGCCACTCGCCGCGTGCCCACTACATGTACAAGTACATGTACCCGGGCAGCGCCCATGCCTCGCCCATCATACTACTCAGGGTAAGTCTCGGTGGCGCCGACCACTCACGGATACTTCAGCCAATAGTAACGCCCACAAGCTTGCCGGGAGCCTCAAGGTAGGGGTTCGGGTGCTGCCGTGGCGGTTTGGGTAGGGGCGGATGCGTCCACACATGGCGCTTGCTCGGATACGGCGTTAGCAATAACCGCTCGCTCGGCCGCCGCGGAGACGAATTTCTGCGCTGCTTCCTTCACGCTAGCTAACGCTAGCACCCGTTCTTTCAGGTCTGCCTTGTTTCCCTTAGCCTCCGGAGCTTCTGGGTCATCGTCATGTAGCATTGCTTTTAGATCTTTCACTTGAAGGGACTCAACCGTGCCGAGGCCGCGGGCGGCGATGCTCTCGAGAAGTGTGATGGCGTGGGTAACTGCTTCCACCACTGCCTTTCGCCTCTTTGCGTTTTTAGCCTCCTCTTTGAGTGCCTTATCGCTCGCCTTGCGTTTCTTTTCTAGGTCTTGGGCGCGTTTCAACGCAATGGACTCTTCGCCGGTAGCACTTCCTGGGCGTGACCATATGTTCTTGGCTGTAATCCGCCCGCCCTTTCCTTCCCCCTCATCATGCACGTTGTCGTCATCCGCTTCATCTTGCTCGACGGTCGGGTGGAGGGCAGTCTTCACTTTGTTGAAGACGTCCACTTGCCAAAGGTAAGCCTCCATTATCTCCTCCCTGCTCATGGTGGCAAGCCGACTGACGTTGGGAAGGCCAGCTGAGGCACGGTCCACCTCCGCTTGTACATGTCGAGGATGGGTCATTGGAGGTTGCTTCGCTTGATGCTCAACTGAAGTGGACGCAGACCCTCCTCCGAGTAAAAGAAGCTAGACTTCAGTGGCGCGACTAGCGCTACCGTCCGTGGACGGGGGGGTGCCTGCACCAGACATGCCATCGTTGGTATTGTTGGAACCCCCCTTGGACGACACGGTGGCTCCGTCGGCTTCCACTGCATCTAGTTTGGCCTTGAAGCGCCAATACTCCTTCCTGTCGAATCTTGGTAAGGTACCCTCCTTTTCCCAGCCCTTCATGTTCCGCTCCCGGGTGAAAGCCTTATCCTAAGCGACCTTGAACATCTGTGCGAAGTGTTTGTACTTGAGGGGTAGAAGGGATGAGCGCATGTTGCCGTTTTCGTCGATGTTGATCGTCCGCAACGTCTCGCGCTTGATCTTTCTCCATTTTGCATGCGTGTGCCATTGAATAGCTTGTCAACATTGCTCATAATATCACAATAAACTAAAAATATGTTAGCAATATGGTGAGGTAATAACTTTACCTTTAGCACAGAGAAGTTCACTGTGTCCTCGCCTTGTAGGCAGAAGCCTAGGTGCGGGACGCGCAAGACGACTTCCAAGCCAAGCTCCACTGCGGTCTCAAGCACTGCGAACGCAATGTGAGTGCCCACCCCATCGCATATCACAACGCCTTGATGGCCAGGGCTATCATCCCTTGAGGGTGGGGACCCTAGAGCTTCATACAACACTGTCCTCACCTAGTCAGCAGCACCCTCTTCGATAAGACTTCCTTTCTCGTTGCTTGCATAGCGCCACGCCATGTACTCGCCGTCCATGTTCTTGATGTCTGACAAAAAGTGTGGGGCCCATGCAGGATGATAGGTATTGACTGAAGCAAAGACAATGTAAGGCGGTAGCGCCTCTCCTGTACCCAGGCGGCCACACACAATAGTGGCGCATGAGCTGGACTTGGTAACGAAACACTCCCCATCGTCCTCCACCCCAGCGCGTAGCCCACGGTCTTGCTTGCCTTTGCTTGCAGTGGTTGAGTCTAGGGCTACCTTTGTCTCGTCGAAGGAAGCAATAAGGTGCGGCTTGTCAATAAAGACGGGTTCGCTGCCCTTGACGTTCGGGTCGTAGTTAGGATTCACATTAGCAACGCCGGCCTTCACTAGCACTTCAGCGCACACATCAAAGTATGTTTCTAGGTTGCCTAGGGTTAGCCACTCATGTCGTGTCATCTCGAGGGGGCGCTCTGCTCCAATGAGGAAGTTGTGTATACGTAAAAAAGCACGGTACCATCCCTCTGATGCTTGCCCTTTTTCAAAGGTGTTCTCGTATTGTGTCCCTTCGATTAGGTGTGTCGCCCATGCCATGACATCGTCTGGAAAGACGGGGAGCTTTTTGCTGCGGACGCGACGCACAACACTGGCGATGCGCTCTTCGATTGCTAGCGGAATTAGAGTACCGCCATTCTTTTGGGGAGTGGGCACAGATATGCCAATCTTGATAGATGTTGAGATCAAGGCGCGGCACCATGAGTGACTAATAGTGATATTGTAATCCTTTAACAACGTTGTCTGGGCTTGAGTCTCAGCGGCACGCACAGATTGGTTACACTCATGTGCATTTTCTACCACTTTTCTGAGCACAGTCTTGACCGCCTCCCTGTAATCCTTGTGACTGTCGGTACCTTTGGTCCTTTTGTCCTTTTGTCCTTATCCTCTATCACTAGCACGCGCTCTGCATTCCCCTTCCTGCCGCATTTGCCCTTCCGGCCAACACCCCGACGAGTTGTAGAGGTATTGAAATTTGAAATTAAACACTCCAATACCAGTAAAAACCGGATGGAGTCTCTGGGCCCCCCTTATGCTATGCCTAGCTGGAATTAAAAGCGTGAGGTAGACCGTGAACCACTAATCCCAACCTCTCCAATGGCAGTAACGACACCGTCTAAAACATACCCGTATCTAGGTATTTTGTGACTTTTTTATCTATACGTATTTTTCTTTGGAAACAATATGAAATATAAGATGTCGCTATTCTCCACGATACGCGGCCTGCTCCAGCCGCGGCGGGGTCGCTGATCAGCAAGGCTGGTCAACATGAGCTGGTCGAGGCGAACCAGCCTGACCTCGGCTCCTGTGCGACTCCGGTCGTGCCGGAGGTAGGGGGAAAGGCAGGAGGAAAACCCCCCTCGCTCAGGTCGTCGTCGGACTCGTCTCGATCCGTGCTCGACCCCGTCCGAGATATCGGAGATAGTAGTCGCTCTGCTCGGCGCGACTCTCCACCTAGTCTAGCCTTCTCCCCTCTTGCGGGGGCTGGGAGGAGAAAATAGCAAGGCTGCAGACGGTGTCCGGCTGGCTCTCCTGCCTCCGAGCCAGATGTCTCATGTCCCCTATCCGTTTGCCGTTTGTTTCCACCACCCATATGATCGCGTTGTGCTTGCCGCACCCTCCCCCGGTGATTTACGTTGTTAGGGGGCCGCCTATACGAGCAGTGTGCCGTTGCGATAACCCGGGGCACACTGCTTGAGGCAGCCTATCGATAACCGGGTACCGACTAGGGGAGGGGAACGGATAGTGCCCATGGATCGGCTATCCTCAAAAGATGGTGGGTACGGGAATATTTAACCGAAAGCCCCCCGTACCGGGTTTTTCCGGCGGCGGATGATCCTCCCGACCTCCGCCGCCAGACCGTGCCGCTCCTCCGGCTGCGACCCGCCTCCGTCCTGCGTATCTTCGGGCCTCTCCCCCAGGGGAGACCAAAAGGTTTCGCAGGGCTGGCGGCTGCTAGCGAGCGCCGGGCCCTAGCGTTGCTTCCAAGCTGTCCGCCGCCAGCTCCAACACCCTCGTCCCACCGCTGATCCGTCCGTACCCTTCTTCGCCAAAAAACAATCCGAAGACATCGTTCCCGCCGTAACGGGAGAGTATCTGTGAGTATTCAGTTGCTGAAAAAACATATCGGACAGGCCGAGCGGGAGATCCCTGTGTTGGTGTACGGATATTATGCTTTTCCAAAACCCTCCGTACCGGGCTTCCCGACAGTTGCTGATCCCGCGGATCGCAGCTGTCGGTACCTCGTTTAGCCCCCTACCGTGCCAAGCCTGGCACGGCTACATGGTTACCAGCGCCCACCGCGTGGAGGTAGAGGTAGGTGCCGACGGGCCTGCGAGCGCACCACTCTCCGGGGCCGCCGCCGCTGCGCCGCCGGCGGGCGCCATTGTAGAGGTAGTAGAGATGGGGTTGAGCGGTTGGCGTTGTCCAGCGGTCTCGTAAGTTGTGTAGAATGGAACGTCGCGAGTTGCTTGAGTGTTTGCGTTCTCCTCGTCGCCTTCCTCCGGCTCGAGAGTTTCGACGGCCATCATTAGCTTTGACAAAGCTGAAATACGTCGCCATATGCCGTTCTTGAGGGAGTTGTTGTAATTTTCTGGGACGCTAACCACGGCCTCTTTGGCAGCACGGAGACCGGCTTCCAAGTAGCCTAAGCCGGTCTCCATCTTCCATATTTGAGCACCACGATCATATAGCTGTTGGCGGTGGGTCTTGGTGAGGCCACCAAACGGTAGAGGGCGAGCGGAACGGCGTGGTCGAGCGGGGTCGTACAGGTTGCGATTAGCATCGGAGGGGGCGGCTGAGGGGTTGGCACCCCTAAACATGGCAGCGAGAGCCATGTGTCGCAACGTAAACGTGCAAATGAAGTTAGTTGTTACATTGTGGGCTGATATGCCGAGTTGTAGTGCACGACCGAGTCGATATTGGGAGAACGAGCAGGTAACCGTGCTTGTTTTGGTAAGATGTGAAGGTCGCGAAGAAGGAAAAAACCGAACGCGCTCACCGGATCGGCTTCCGTTTTTCTCCCTCGAGTGCCGGAGGCGACACCCCCAGGGGTGGCACAGCACAACCATCCATTGCTCATTATCACTGGGGGTGTTGATTCCTCACTTTGAGGAGGCCGGACGGACGGTGTAGGTGGTTGGGGTCGCTTGTTGGATGGCTTTGTCGGGTGATGGGGTGGATCGTGACAGCCGGCGAATAATTTGAATTACAAGCAACTACATGTGGTCACATTTAGACCCACCTCTAGGTACCCACGGGTCGGCACGATTACCACCAAGCCCTCTGCAAACCCTCGTCTAAATAAAGACCTTCATTGTTGAGGTGTTAGCCCTATGGTTGGCCCTAAGAGCAACCCCATATTGCCCTTTCCGTGCCCAGCGTGACGGCGGGTGGCTAGATAGACACGGGTGGATAGAAACTAAAAGCAAGGGGTATCCCAGGGCATGGGCGCAAAAAAAATATATGAGAGGCAAGGTTCGCAAAACGAAATGCATGACGAGATAAAATTTCGCTATCCTGTACAAAAACGTACTAAAACCGTTTAATTTCATCTCCTCCTACGCTGTCGAAGAACATGTGTTATTTCGCACCTGTATTTGGATATAGGACGAGATTAAAACGCTCATGGGTACAAGCCCAGCACGCCATAGCAAGTCGCGCACGCGTGATCGCGGCGGGAGAAGGGCAGTTATGAAGCTTCGTCACAATCACAACACGTCACATGGACTCGATCCCGAGTTTCACCAAACTAGAGTCGTGATATTATCGAATGGTCGCATCGCGGTTGCAAGTTAAGCCACTATTGAGCAGGCGGACAGTCGGTCACTGACAGGCGTGAACATGATAGTGCACGGGTTGCCCCGCCAACACCCTCGCCTCCTTCTACCTCCGCCACATATACGGCTGCATCAAACTTCGGGGTCGGGAGCGACTAGATTCACTCATGATGCTCACATGGGAGGCTCGGGGGTTGCTGTTCGGGGTGGCGGTCTCTACCCCCGCCTTTGCTCTCGCTTCGCTCTTCACTTTCCAACTCCAAGCTACGTCCACCGCCTAAACGACGCCTCGTTGCGTTCTCAAGCATGCCTAGTATCACTAAATTAGGCGACTCTGCCATTGCGCTAGCTTTTAGTTTTCGACACCCTGTGACAGCACGCGCGATGACCTCTGACAGAAGGTCAAGCGCGCATCTTTCAACAGTAGGTTTTTTGCTTTTTCATTTATTTCAAAAGGTTTTGACGGAAGGCTCATGAAGTTCAAACATAATATACTAGTTTTGGTCCTACGCCCGTAGGACCAGATAGCCGATTTTGGCCGATTTCATCCTATCCTACGACCCAAGCGCAGGACGGGATGGTACGGGCTGGAAAGTAAAAGTACGTAGGCCGAAATAGCTTTTGTACGTTTTTGTACAGGTTAGCGTTTTATCTCGTCCTACGTCTCGTCCTACATACGTTATGTATGTACCGGTGTGGTACCGGTAATAACCAGTATGCCTGCCATCCAACCTGGTGACGCATCACGGTCCGCAAGCGTCGGTGGTCTCTTCCTCCGCGGATGATGGTAGCCAAGTTCACCTACGAAACGTCCGTGCGTAGTCGGTCGTGTCACAACAAGATTTGTTGATAATCGGCAAAACGTCGAAACGAAACGTCGATGGACCAGAGTTGCTACGTTCCTTACACGCCGGCCTGTGACAGCACACGCAGTTTTCTGACACCCAGACTGGCGTTGATCTTGTAACGACAGCTCTGGCGAGTTGTGCAAAGTTGGAGTGGCAGAGGCGGAGCGGGGATGGCGATGCTGGGCGACGACTACACGCAACAAGAGACGGAGGCGCTCTTTGGCCCCGACCGAAGTAACCTTACGCCAGATCACACGCTGCGAGGGCAAAGCCTGCTAACGCCAGGGCTCCGGCTAAACTCCTGCTGGAGCGAGTGCACTGCCTGCGTGGCTGCCGTGCAACAGCTCCCTATTCCGAAGGTGCTCGGTCGTGCGTCGTCCTAACTAAATAATAATGCCAAACATGCACATCGATGTTGCTCAACTTATACTGCCGATACTTCAGAACCTGACCCGACCCTTGCACAACACCAAACACATCCCGTTTCGCAGCTATATCGCCGAATGTTTGCCTTCTTCGGCGTGTTACTCCTCTGCTTCGCCGCCGGCTGGTACACAGCCGCTGCTCACGGGGTGACGGCGGCGGGGCAGGCGGCTGCGTTGGTGGCGGTGGACCCGACAGCGCTGTCACTCTGCGACGCACGCCTCCGGGCAGTGCAGCTAGGCTTCGTCCTCACACATGCGTGGTGCCGTCCCCGTCAGCAAGCCCTCTCTTGCATATGTTCATAGATTACTTCATGACTTTCACACTCTCTGTCTCTCTCTCTCTCTCTCTCTCTCTCTCTCTCTCTCTCTCTCTCTCACCAACAAACAAACACGCACGCACGCACGCACGCACACACACACACACACACACACACACACACACACACAGGTCACATGTATGCACACACACGCACACACACACACACACACACATACACACACACACACACACACACGCACACATGTCACATATATGCACACATACGCACACACACACACACACACACACACACACACACACACGTCACATATAAGCACATACACACGCACGCACACGGACACACACACACACACAGGTCACATATATGCACACACACACACACACACACACACACACACACAGGTCACATATATGCACACACACACACGCTCATACACACACAGACACGCGCGCATTGGTCACGCACGCGCGCACACACACATTCATGTACATATGTATATATGGACGTAGGGGTCACAGACACATACACAAGCATGCACACACACAAACACGCACACAGGTCACACACGCACGTACACATAATAACACACACAAATTTACACAGGTCATACACACACAAACATTCACACACGCGCGCGCGTATAACCCATTTTCCTTTCTCACTGTTCAATGAGATATATGTCAATACACGCGTAAAGTGCACCACCGTCTCTAAACCCCAC
>JAPMLY010001936.1:12500-42500 GCA_026401115.1 Tetraselmis chui | reverse complement strand
TACCGGCGATGGGTGGGGTGTGCAAGCTTGTGAGTGATGGTTTGTTGCTGAATTGGATGAGCTTGCTGTGACACAGATGGGAATGGACGAGTACGCGTCATGTGGGAAGGAGACAACTGGAAATGGCAGGCGGCGGTAGCACCGATGAGAAGGTTATCAAGGATGTGGAGTGTGTTTGTTGCAGACAGGTAGATCTGGAGTAAATTGGATTTGGAGATATAGCAGAAAACATACTGTTTTAAAAGGAAATACTGAGTTATGGTCGATTGCATATTCAGTTCACTTGACTGGCCTCTGAATGAGCGTTAGGGGATGACGAGTTGGAACGTGACGATGTTAAAGGTATCTGGTTGGGTCGACACCTAGTGGGATGAGTGAACCCCACGGATTGTTGAGGGGCTTAAAGCTTGATTTTGTGGATGAATTTAATGTGACATGATGTAAAGTGATTGAAACTGTTTACAATATGTTTTTGTTTTCTTTCCCCTCCCAGTTTCCCTGTCCGTGCTCATCTCGTTTTCCTGTAAGCCAGTTTTTTTACAGTATATGTACCGTGCCCACTGTACGGCTGCTCTCTCGTGGCCTTTTTATTGTTAAGTACTAATGTAAATGTATACATACACTTGCCCACTATGTGGATTGTGCTTGAACTAGGATGCATGGGTTACACAAGACTCTTATAGTTGTTACTCATGTCAATCTCACCGTATTTTTTTGCAAATATTGTAATGCATAAAACTTCTCCACCATCTAAGCACGGAAATGCTATGGTCGTAGTGATGACGTTGTGGGGGAAAACCCGGTGACCCCCACTATTCTTTGCGGAGCGCGAGGAGAGTGCGGGTGGGTCTATGGCACTGGAGCTGGACAACGACCAACATGAAAGCCTTACAAGGACAGGGTGCGTACCCACCGATCGTTGCCCAGCGTTGATGAAGTCAAGCTTGCCAGGGGGTGGGGCGCGACAAGCCCGGCTTCCGGTGGTGCCCGACCCCGAGGATCGTGCCACTCCTTCACCAATAACGACGAGGACTGCCATAGTTTAAGGAGTGGCACGAACCTCGGGGTCCACCACCACCGAAAGCCACCGACATGGGGTTTTGTTTTAATGTAAGGACCGGTCACCTCCATAGACTTTGATGTCACATCGATTCCCGCGGGTACCACTACCGATCGGTACTTCGGGGTCCCGAAAAAATCCGAGCGCGGACATCGAAATATTTATCTCATTTCATATCTGCGGGCTCGTGCTGAATTGTGCATACTTGTGCTGATGGGCTGTGGAAACAACGCTACGGGTACATCGCTAATTGCCTTCCGTCTACTAACTAATGGCCTTCCGTGGCGCACATTCGACCACAAATTTCGGCGCCCATTAAGCGCTGAATGCAGGAGTCCGTGCTTCTTTGCTATTCGCGGACGCCGGAGGCTGCTGGCTACGCATTGCAAGGAAAGTCCCCCCCTTGGCCCCCGGCGCTCAAGCGGCTTGGCTACCGCCCACCGCAAGCCCTCCATCAACAGCGTAGTACTCGTCCCGTTGAGGTCGGAATGTAACCAACTAATGTTACCGCTACTAGTGTGCCTCCACCGGTTATAATGCATGGGTGGGGGCGGGGGGGTTGACATATTTAGTCGGCGGGTCGGAAGTTGGGAGGAGTCGAAAGTGGCTTCATGGTTGCGGCGGAGCATCCTCCTCCGCCACCGACCGGGGCTAGAACTCGGAATCAATCGACTAGGCGGGGTCCGCAACTGTGGAAGGGTATTCTAAAGCGCGGCCTTGGCGACAATAGTGTTCAGTAAGGTTACGAGCAAAGAACACTCCTTGGCGCATCAAGCAATAAACACTCGGAGCGCGTTCCGGTAACCGGGCGCTTGAAAAAGGCCAAACGTCCGTGAAACAACACAAGCACTGGTAACAACGACAACTCACCAAAAAACAGCTGCCGACTTATTAAGCATCCGTTTCCTCAAGCAAAAATGCACAAGCGGCAGGCCAGTACACCGTGGGAGCGATCTGCACGGCAAGTGCTCGAGGAGGACATATTAGCGAAAGTTGCTATTGAGATGAAATTGAGCTAGCGGAAGCGTTTGCGAACGCACGTGATGAGGAATGGGCGCAGCACCACCGCGACGTAGAGTTCTCAGCGGTGACACTCCCCGGGGGGGAGTAAAACCCCCGAACACCCTTTGGAGAGGTTTGATTTGGGTGGTTAACGGTCTAGCCCCGACTTGTAAGTTTCGTGTATGGCATTGTTGGGAGGGCCCACAGACAGCAACCGGCGCATACGGTACTACTTGTTGTAAACCGGCGCATACGGTACATGTTGTAAACAATTTCAATTTCAATTTCTCAGCGGTGGAGGGAAAGTGGGAGTGGCGATAACTCATAACAAAAAGCTTAAGGCTACAGTAGCTAGTTTAAAGAGGAAGGTGCACGAAGTCCAAGTTGATGCTCATTTCGCCGGGTTGAAGCACATGCGGTCGAGCTTCACGAAGACGTCGACGTCGTGCTGAGTCTAGAGGGTTCACCGCTTCGCCATGCCAAAAGCGTTCACTTGCTCGACAACATCAAGGGTTGCACTTGATTTTTGGGCTTGTTGAATGACTGCAAGCCCCTCGCGAGCTCAGTGATTAATGGGGAACGGCTTTACAAGCATTCGTGGCGGGTCGACTACAGAGGCGCTTCGGTGAAAAGGGAAAGCCGCCGAAACCGCGGACGCAGTCAACCTAGCTTCAAAAACGGCGTCATCAATCAGCCTAGCAACAACGAACGATGACATCAAACGGTGATGGACCCAAACATCGGAGGTCATGCCACGGATCTTTGAAAAGAGAAAGCAGCCGCTAGCACGGCGGTCTGAGTACTAGCCGCCTTCCTTTATTTCTTGGCGTGGCTTCCCCCCCCCCTCCGCATGCCCCCTAAATGACGAATGACTCGGGCCCGATTTATTCCCGCGCCGGGAGGAGCGAAGATTACCCTACTAGACAGCGTTGCTCTTCGTCGATCTAGGATCGACGACACCCGAGGCGCTCGCGGGGTGGTGGTGGGGGGGGGGGGGGGGGGGCAGGTAAACGGTTCATGTTGAAAGTCATACTAGTTATTAGTTACATATAGCTCATGTCGGTAGCTATTCTGGATACGCTTATAGTACATGTCTTGCCATACACAATGGCACACCGCGTGATTCGATACCGAGTTGTCGCTAGGGTACTGCTCTCTTCTTCCTTTGTCCCGACACCAAGCCTCCGGTTGGTTGTCCATGTGACTGTCCTTTTGAGATTGTGAATAAGTTGCGTTGATTACTTTCCATTCTTAACATGTTTGCACGGTTCAAGAAGTCATGGGCCCCGCCTCAAGCTACTCACACGCGACGATTTCTTTTCGGCGACCTGCGATCTACGACTCTCCCGCGGAAGGGAAGTTCTGTATAGAAATTAGTACTTGATACATGTAGTCGGCGTTACCGCCATTATAAACTTTGTTTAAAACCCCACAACACACCACCACAATAAGATGCCCGAGGACGTCGGTCAGCAAACCACAATAAAAGGCGCACTCGCCTTGTGTGGAGATGGTGCATACATGCCAAAGCCGGAGACCGGGGGGGGCGCACAAGTGGGCGAATATGTATACACAAGGTACACGATAACTTATATCAATATATGTTATTAACGAGACGGCCGCCAACGGAACGCTACACATGATGGTCCGTGACTACAACTTATGCCTCACGCTGGGTGGAGGACACAGAAAAGGTACTTTGAAACGCCCAAAGGCCACACGCCGACGGGCCGTCGGGCAATATAACGTCTCTCTTGAACCACTTACATGCACACTTTTGGCTAGGGGGTTTTACCGCTGCCTATCGCTATTTGTCGCTACATATCCGCGCCGCAGCTACCAATGGCGCCGGAACTCCGCTCGGCGGAACCCCCCACCGACACACCAAAGGACCAAAGCTCTCACCATAGCTCCCGAGAAATGCCCTTACCTCCTTATGATGCTCTCGCTCTCGTCATGGCGCGAATGGCGCTGATCAACGCACGCCTTGACGCACATGTGGCTGACGTTGTTGCATAGCGACACCTTGACGGCATGCTCGAAACATCACGCCACACCCCGGTTCTACCTCATGCCCATCTTCCTCCACCACCAACCCCATCGCAGTTTGGTCATCTCGACCCAACCCCAGCACCACCACATCTCTTAGATGGTCTGTCCTACCAACAACAAGTGCTTGATGGCTACCCGTACCTGCACGGTAGCCCACATCTTCCGCATGGTCATTCCCATGTGCCAAGTAGTGTGCCACACACGCCCAGTGGCAATCCTTTCACCCTTGTCCCTCGTGGCAGCAACCGGGCGCGCATAGAGCGTCGCCCAGCCATTGACCCGTTGGTCATCGGCCGAGCCGTTTACGAAGAGACCGGCTTCGACGAAGAGTTTCTAAACCGCTACATGAAGATGACCGTTCCTACCATAGGAAGTAACATCAAACTTCAAATAATGAAAGAGGAGCTTCCTCACCTTCCTCTCCTTCAAGGCGGCGTACCTCATCCCCCAGCTTGCCATGCGGAAGTCCGGCGTGTGGCTCGGCGAGACAGCCCAAAACGATGCGTACGCCATGTTACTCTACGCTGCCAGCGAGAACAGGCGCGATGACCAAGCGGTCAATTGCATCTCTGTTGCACGCCCGTACTACGCAACATCTGCTTGAAACATGCTATGTGAGCGCTTGCATGGTCGTTCGCTCTCGTGCTCCTTGTCTCTGCTAGACAATCTGATACTCCGCCAGCTTGATTTCCACACAAACTATGTGTCTCAGCACCCCCCTTGCTACGCAGGCAAACCCATGACGGCATTGCACAGCTTGCTGTGCCTTGCACTTGCTAATGGCTTGGTTAGCACATCACCAAGCATGTTCTTTGTCGCACAATAGTGCACATTGATGTCTTCGCTCTCAACCGACAGAAGTGGTACCTCACGTCCATGTGCTTGCTGCGTCCGGTTGTCATGTTATTCTTGCTGACTACGATGCAACTTTGGTTGTCCTCGTGAATGGTGATGGCAGACCCGGAGTCTTGGTGAAACTCATCGAGAAATTTGCTTCAAAAACCTCGCTTCCTGAGTGGCCGCAGTAAGCGCCATACATTCAGCGCAACACTGTGTTGCCGATGACTCTTTCAACTCACCGCTACACGGTTGAGCATGAACACGTACACAATGCGAGAGCGCCGCACGCCAATATCACTTGCATAGTCAGAATCTGGCCATCCTACCGGCTTTGATGAAGGTGCGCCTCCGTATATCAACACCGAAACTGCGGTTCCCTTGAGGTAGCAGAGCACCCTCTTGGCTTGCTCCCAATGTGACTGAGAGGGGACGGACGTGTACCTACTAAGGTGGCTAACAGCCATGGTGATGTCGGGCCGTGTGCTTACGGAAGCGTACAACAAGCCACCAATCAAACTTTGGTATAGTATTGAACCATGAGGCAGCTTTGATGTCGACATCTCCTCACAATTGCTCAAAGCATCGACCGGCATAGGTGAGCCCACTGGCTTGCAGTCCACCATGTTGAAGCGCTCCAACATATCAAAGACGTATTGTTGTTGTCCAATCTTGATGATGCGGTTGCCACGATCACTTTCCCATGTCTTGCAAGTTAAACCTCATGCCGAAAGCCGATTTGAACTCAACGATGAAGCTATTCGTTGGTCCGACGATGATGCTCTCGTCCACGTACATCGCCAAGACATGAAGCTCACCCTCCTTGTTGCAAACGTAAATGCTGGGATCCACCTTGGATTGGTTGAAGCCATTTTCCTGTAGCCATGATGTGATTGTCTTATTCCAGTTCCTAGTAGCTTGCTTGAGGACATACATTGATTTCTTCATCAAGCACACCCGCTACTCTCTATTTCTGTCGGTGAGACGGAATCCTTATGTAGACTTCCTCCTCGATATCGGCCTCCAAGAATGCCGTCACCACATCAAGGGGCTCCACTTCCTAATCATTACAAGCAGCAAGCGCGAGCAACGTCCGGATAGAAAGTGCGTTTATTGTGGGAGCGAAGGTCTCGTGGTAGTAGTTGTCAACACCATGCTCCCGAGTAAACCCGCGAGCCACAAGTCTTGCTTTGTACCTTTCAATCTGCCCATTGGCATCGCGCTGCAGCTTGAACACCCACTTTCTACCAGCTCTGGCGAAATTGAGGGAAGCTTTCAAGGAAGCCGTTCAAAGGCGCTTCGTGTCTAGCCGACAAGGGCACCAAGAGGACTTACTATTCGCACCTACATTGGACGGTATGCCCTATGTTTATATCACTTCGTATACATGTTTATATGTATTATTTTACGGTGAGAATTTGACATGATAAACTTTTTTGGTACCATTCGTAAGCGCAGGTGAAAACATTCTGACTTTTTTACGGCTGACTTTTTGACAGCTTATGGCAGCATGCGAGCCGTGTTTGCTGCTCACTGGGCACTTGAAAAATCTCCATTGAGCCCGTCCGTGTAAGTTCAGCCAAAGGCAGCCACAAAACCACCGCCGAAGAAGGCGCGGACGGGCGGACTGGCCATTAGGATGGAGTTGCTTCGCGTTGCAGGTGATTGAGTTATGCAACATTGCATGAGGTGACGAGTTTTACTAACGACTTCTCGTCAATTCATTGCGCGATGAACTCGCGTATTTCTTAATGAGCGATGGTCTCTGCGGTACTTGAAAAATAATTCGCTCATCCATCATCACCCAACACATTTGTTCACTTAGGATATTGCCCTAATTGTGATATGTGACTGCACTGCAGAGGACAGAGTTGTCGAGAACCCGTCTAGGTTGGGGGAGGAACATAGGGTTATAAGCGCGAAAGCGGAGCTTGATGGATACCTAGCCTTGGCAAAGGTGCGACAAAACAATCTAGACGGGATTGCGTTTGACGTATTGGAGTGGTGGAGGGTACACTCTTGCCGCCATCCCAATGTAGCCCGGATGGCTCGTGGATTGCTTGCACTGCCTACATCGTCAGTTGGAGGTGAGCGTTTGCTCACTTTTGCAGGCAAGAAGCTCGGGGACGCACAAAAATCGACATCGGAGGGATCCCTAGAATTGTCTGTCATGGTGTTCGAGAAAACAGCATAGGGGGTGTATGCTAATAGATCTACAAGCTTCTATTGCACTGAATTTCTACGCGAATGTGTAATACTTTTACAAACAACAAGTTACACAATCTGCACCATCATTTCAGAATATGCACATGCATAACGCACAATGTCGAAATATGCACATGCGTCCTATCAAATTTCATCCATGTATCTAGTTTATCGCACGTGACGAATTGACTATCCACGCATACTCCGCATATTTTAAAACTTGACATGGGTTTCGGATTGTTTACTATTAGTAACCTCATATCATATATATTCCCGATGATCCCAATTGAGCGGCTAGTCGGCGGGTCACTCCGTTGCAGCCAAGGCAACATGGAGACGGTCAAACTCACAACATGTAGAGGGTTATACTCTATGCGGCCGTTGTCAGGAGGGGGAGTGAACCAAAGATACGGTCAAAACTTTAACAAAGTTGTATGTGACGTCCCATACAATATCCGACTCAGTAGAATTTTCTAGACAAACTCATGTAATTGAGAACCCTAAACTCATAACATAAACTTTGCCGAAGACCGACGCAAAGGATACATCAATGTATTTGTTCCGTATCACCCGCATCAATGCGTCCATGAATTAGTGCCCTATTTAATCAATGCGTCCTGGAATTACTGCCCCATTTAATCAATGCATTTATGAATTAGTGGCCTATATAATCAAACCATGCATGAATTAGTGGCCCATAAAGTCAATGCGACCGTGATTTAGTGGCTTATACAATCAATGCGTCCACGATTTAGGACTTTTATTAAAATTTTGATGCATTGAAGTTGAGATGCTTGATCTTTTTTTCTTTTCTTTTTTTTTTTGGGGGGGGGGGGGGGGGGGCGGGGGGCTGATGATGAGGCTTATTAGTGTTGGTGCTGGTCGGCGATCGGTTGTTGTTGCCGATGTTGGTGAGCAAAGGGCTGAAGGTGGTGGCGCCCGCCGGCGGCGCAGCGGCGTCGGCCTTGGAGGGGGGTGCGCTCGTAGGCCCGTCGCAGGATGGATCAATGCATTCGCCCTGCATCACCCGCATAAATGCGTCCATGATTTGTGGCTGATATAATCAATGCGTCCATGAATTAGTATATAATTTAATCAATTTATCCATGAATTAGTGGCCTATATAATCAATGCCTCCATGAATTGTGGCTTATATAATCAATGCGTCCATGAATTAGCAGTTGAATTGAAATTTTGATGCATCAATTTTTGATGCATTGCAGTTGATGCTTTATCTAAGATTTTTTGGTTTATGCGGAAGCTTAATGGCCACAACGGTCGTGGCGGTCGCGGTGGTGGTGGCTTGCCTAACAAGTGCAATGCATGTGGCAGTTTGGACCACATCAAGTCGTCGTGTACGGCCTCAAATGACGCAATGTTGAAGTAGACTCTTGCTGAGCGCAACATAATCGTCCAAAAGTATGGCACCCCTGTTGTAAGTAATACCGTATACGTATTAGTTGCAGATAGCTATTGTAAGCTACTCTAGATATGATTAGTACATGTCTAGATCGGACATACCGATAAACTGTTTGACTCGGTACAGAGTTGTCGCTAGGCTACACCTCTCTCACTTCTGTTGTCCCGACACCACGCATGTAGGCTGGTTGTCGCCGTAACTGTTCCGTTTGCGGGACTGTGACTGTAACTACGTTTGCGTAAGTTATCTTCCACACTAACTGTGTTTGCATGGTTCAATAGGTTATGGGCCCCCGCCTCACGTCACTCACGCGCGACAACATGGTTCGGCAAGCTGCGATCGACAGCTCTCCCGCAGAAGGCAAGTTTATCTAGACACCTAGTACTTTCACCTTGTAGTCGGCGGTATCGCCAGTATAAACTGCAATTTAAAACCCGCCACCACCCCTCTTAAGTCAGCCACCCGACGGAGATAGCCAGCCACCCACACCGACGCACTCGTCGTGTGTGGACAGGGTGCACACATGTCCAAGCTGGAGAACGGGGGGGCGCACCATCGGGTGAATACGCATCCACAGGTTGCACGCCAGCCGTAGCTTACCTTTTATTCTTATATTATCCTAGCGAATCAGCCACCAGCGCAGCGTTCTACCTGTCCTGGCCTTGGCCTCGACTTGTGCCCCACACTGGGTGGAGGATACATAGAAGGTGCTTTGAGACACCCCGGGGCTACAGGCCGAGGGGTCGGCGGGCATCAGACCGTCTCTTTGCAAACCGCTGTCAGGCACGAGTCCGGCTAGCGGTTTTTACCGCTGCCTGTTTTTTATTCCGCTCTGTTTCGCCCTCTGTCGAAATGGCGCCGAAAATTCCGCATGTTTCACCTCCTGACTCCCCTGAGTCAGGCTCCCACCAGAGCAACCTCGATCACCCCCCGGATACTCTCGCACTGCTCGTTGCGCAAGTGGCGCGCATAACAGCTCGTCTCGACTCGCAGTCGGCCGAGGGTGTTGTTGCTGCTGCGGGTGCTAATCCGCACCCCCTTGTAGCTCAGCGCCGCCACGATGCTCACATCGAACCCGTCCGGGACAGCCACGACGGCCACACCCTCCACCTGCTTGAACATACCCACCATGGTTACGTACCCCCGGACGCAGAAACATTCTTTGCTGCTGCTACTCTTGCAGCTCCTGTTGGCGACCCCACAGTCGCATTGCGCCGTTCCGATGCGCCCCGCGAGCCCTCGCGTGCCGATGCGCACCACGACCCCTCGCGTCACGCCATCCGGGCTGATCACCTCCCACCACCTCCCCCCTTCCCCCCCGCCGGATATGCCCTTCATCACCCCGGCCCTCATATCCCCGAGGCGCCCTCTCACCTCGTCCCCCCCTACCGTGACCACCCGCCCTCGTACGGCCCACCGCGTCCCATGGCCGGCCGCTCTTTCTTTCCCGGTGGCCCACCTCCACCCTTTCATGGCCGGCACTCTCCCCCATTCCAACATGGCGACCCCGCCACCCGTGGCCGTCGTCGCCCCACTATTGACCCGGTGGTCTTCAACCGGGCGGCACACGAAGCCCCCGGCTTCGACAAGGACGCCATCAACCGGTCCATGAAGATGTTGGTCCCCGTCATGTGCCCGACCACGGACTTTAAGCAATGGAAGAGGACCTTCCTTAATTTCCTCTCCATCAAGGCCGCATACCTCATTCCACAGCTGGCCATCCGCGACTCCGGCGTCTGGCTCGACGAACAAGCGCAACACTACGCCTACACCCGGCGTTCAATAACCCCCGGCGGCAATGCCTATGCACACGCTGCCCTCATACGCGACGTCTCACATGACGACTTCTATGTACCTGCTTCTCTCGACACGCCCACTATGGAGGAGTGCACTGACGAATATGATGTTGGCATAGAGGCGAAGGTCTCTTTCAGCTTCGTTGTTTTCTGATCATCCCTCACTCCCGGCCGTGACCTTTCGTAGTTCTAGGTAGCAGGCATATTCCATCAATTTGACCGCTTTTCGCGGCAATTTCGTTACTTTCGAGACACCTTCAGGATCTTCCCGTGTGGGTGGTGTCGGGGTTGATTCTATGGACAGCGGCACAATTCAGATTGCAATTCCCCTATGCCTAGCCATATTATTCGTCGCATTGTACATGCGGTTTATACCCTTGACATGTTGTCTCGTTATGCGCAAAGAATCGGCCGCCTCCTTAGCTTCACTTGGCTGCAATCCCACAGCGGCTGCGAATTTATTTTCCAAAGTCACTCTGATGATGGGTTACTCGTGGTACCCACAGGAATGGGTGTGCTGAAGCCGACGGGGAACGGCATGTATCTATTGAGCCACAAGAGAGCGCCGGAGTTGCAACAGCCGGCTTCTTCCGCGGATGAAGCCACACGTTAAGGGGTCTGCAAAGCACATTGCCCCCCCCTTGGTTAGCACAGCCGTGGTAGATTGAATTGTTGCCCTTTTCGTACATTGCGAAGAAGTACTGTGGCACCGCCGCTTTGGCCTATTGAACCATGCAAACACAGTTAGTGTGGAAGATAACTTACGCAAACGTAGTTACAGTCACAGTCCCGCAAACGGAACAGTTACGGCGACAACCAGCCTACATGCGTGGTGTCGGGACAACAGAAGTGTTAGAGCTGCAGCCCAGCGACAGCTCTGTGCCGAGTCAAACAGTTTATCGGTATGTCCGATCTAGACATGTACTAATCATATCTAGAGTAGCTTACAGTAGCTATCTGCAACTAATACGTATGCGGTATTACTTACAACACTCCCCCTGAAGGTAGCTACGGGATGAAGCGTTGCATTGGGTCTTGTCCTCCAAGGATCGCACTTCGGTGTCTTGCCGGTGCAGGTCTTGGGAGGAGTTTGGTGAGCATGTCAGCCACAGAGTAGGGCTCGGCTTCACACGTGGATGGAGCCACACAAGTCTGTTGTTTGATCTTGTAGCTTATTGGCCCGCGTCCGAGGGTGAAGAGATAGCCGGAGCAAGACTTGCGGGTGCTTCTTTCGTTGGCCCAGTCAGCGTCGGCAAAGCCTTTGAGTTGGAGGCTGTGGTCCATGCCCCCCCCCAACGTCAGGCGCATGTCGATGGTGCCATGGAGGTAGCGGAGGACCTTTTTCAGAGCATGCAAGTGTGCCTCGGTGGGTGAGGCTTGGGCAGAGCCGAGGATGCTCAATGCCGTGGAGACATCGGGGCGGGTACAGACGGTTGCTTACTGGAGGCTGCCCATGAGGCTCGGGTAGACGTCCTTGGCCACCCCGGTGAGAGAGGGCGAATTCATGTGTGCGAGGCCGGCGAGAAAGCCCGGGTCCATCGGAAGTGACGACGGCTTAGAGTCGGACATGCCGTACTTGGCGAGTATGTCGCCCAGGTACTTGGACTGGTCCACCGAGATTGTGCGCGTGGAGCGATCGCGGGTAATGTGCATGCCGAGGAATTGGGAGAGGTCGCCTAGGTCCTTGATCTTGAACCGTGCTCCGAGTTGGGCTTTGAACGATGCGAGCCAAGTGGCATCATTGCAGGCCGCGGGAATGTCATCGACGTACAAGGCGATCATGGCGAAAACGTGGCCGGTGCGGTAGATGTATATGCACGGGTCGGAGACGCATTGTTGCCATCCATGGTCGACGAGCCATGCACGAAGGAGCATGTTGAACTCGCGGGGGGACTGCTTAAGGCCGTAGAGGCAGCGCTTGAGGTGATAAACCTTGGACGTGCCATCGGTGAAGCCGAGGGGCTGGCGGATGTACACATCCTCCCGGATGGGAGCGTAGAGAAACGTTGTGTCGATGTCAAGCTGGCTGAGTTCAAGGTCGCGGGCGGCTGCGATGGTTAGGAAGAGACGCAGGCTGGCCGTGCGGATGACCGGGGAGAAGGTCTCCGTGTAGTCCAGTCCAGCGCTTTGGCTGCACCCCTTGGCGACGAACCGCACTTTGAAGCGGGAGACGTCGCCGGCTGTATCCGACTTGACTTTGAAGATCCACATGATGTTAACGACCATGCGGCCTGGGGGGAGGTCCACAAGGTCCCACGTGCCGTTGCTGATGAGGGATGAATACTCTTGCTGCATAGTTGCTTGCCACTGGGGGGCTTGGGCGCTGTCCAGCGCAGCCCGGTAGGACTTTGGTTCCACACACTCTCGGGCGGAGAGGAGGGCTACGGCAGTAGGAGACGTGCCGGCAGGTGTGTGTGGGGGGCCCGTGATAAGGTCGGGGACGTGAGGGTGCTCAAATATGTCCTCTTGAGCTTTGCCTTGTTCAGGATCACAACACGCTGTCACGAGGGTCGGGGGATAGTCGGACAAGTGGGCAACCATATTACCGTATCGAATGGGGTGTGAGCGGAGCCGAGCATGGCGAGGGGCTGCCATGGGGGGTAGGGGTGTGGGTAATGTGAGGTCAATGGGGTGGGATAGGGGTGAGTCTGCGGGTACGTCTTCCGAAGAGTCGGTGATGACCGAGTCGACGGAGGGTTGTGTGTCGAAGCCTGGGGTGTCTTCCTGAAAAACAACATGTACGGAGGTGGTGATACGACGCGTTTCCGGATTGTAGACACGATACCCGGGTGCGTCAGGGGGATAGCCCACCATGACGCCGCGAAATGCTTTTTCACTGAGTTTCCGACGTTGTTTGTCGGGGACCTTGGCGAAAACGGCGCAGCCGAAGACGCGGAGGCGTCGGGCACCGACGACGTAAGGAGTGTGAGGGGGGCGTCCCCATTAGGTCCGACCGAGCGATTGTACGTGCTGTTGCGAAGGTACACAACAGTGCTGACAGCGCACGACCACATGGAGTTGGGAACGGCCATGTTGTGGAGCATCGCCGATGCATTGTCCAGGATAGTTTGCCAAGGACGTTCGGCTTTGCCGAGCATGTGGTGGGCGTATGGGGCAGAGAATTGTACCCCGACGCCGAGGTGTGCGCACACCCGGCGAGTGACAGCAGCTTCAAACACAGAGTCGGAGTCAAACTTGAGGACCGGTGCGAACGCGCCCGTCTGGGAGTGATGGTGGGCATGCAAGTGTTTGATGTCCAAGAGGATGGTTTCCAATTCCGAACATGCGTCGTCTTTAGACTTAAGGAACCGCACCCACATGTAGTTGGTGTGGTGGTCGATGACGAGCAAGCAGTAGCGGAGGCCATGTGGGGAGGGGACATTGACCGGGCCCCAGAGATCAGCGGACAGGTAAAGGAGGGGTGGGATGGCTTCGCGCAAGCGGCTGTGTTGCGTGGTGCAGCTGTGGCTTTGTGAAGTAAGCAAGAGTCGCAAGAAACTTTGTTTACAATGCTAGCTAACACAGGGCTAGTCGGGACACCGTGAGTATGCTGGGCATGAAGGCTTTGCATGTTTAGGTGGCTAAACCGACGGTGCCATAGGACGGGATCACACTTGGCAGTAAGGGCAACCTGAGGTGAGGGGTCAAGTGCCGCCGGTGCGGATGGGCTTGAAGGGAGGTCCAGCTGGTGGGGAAGGAGGTATAGACCGTTTCCGGACGGTTATAGCACACCCATGCCTGTGGGTACCAAAAGACCAGTGTCATAGTTGGAGGGGAAGACGAATTCACATCCGCTGTGAGTTTGCATCCAGCTGACACTAAGAAGTCTGCCGATACGCTGAGCGGAGCGAGATGATAGGTCAGGGGTGTAGAGTGCATACACAGTGCGGTGAATGAGCTGGCCAGAGGCAAGTCTGACAGAAATCCGCACTTTGCCACTGCCCTTAACGTCAACGCCGACACCGCCCACGCGAGAGGGAGCGGAGGGGGGCGTGAACTTCACGAAGTCATCTCGGGACGCGGTGAGGTTAATCGAGCAGGCGGAATCAACGACCCAAAACTGTGACAAGTTACGACTCGGGGCGAGGGAAGAGGAGAATGCCACAGAGCTTAAAGGGACACTCGCCTCGTCGTCATCGTAGTCATCAGCGCAGTCCTCGAGGGTGGGTAGGCAGTCGGTGTCATCGGCGGGGGCGTCGTCGGCAGGGACGTCGCTCAACAGCGCAGCGTGTGCAAAGGTGGTGCCACCGGCGGCGCCGTACTTCTGGACGGTCATCTTACGCTTGGCGAGGTTCCACTTAAGGATAGTGTCATCCGAGGCAGTGCAGGCGGACATGAGGTGGTTGAGGCTGCCACATACGCCACACTTGTTGGGTCGACTACCGCGAGGATTACGGTGTGGTTGGCCTCGACCGCCGTGCGAGCCGCGGCCCGCAGCGACGAACGCGGAGATGGGAGGGATTGATGTGGCCGGAGCGGGTGTGTCCGGGGCAGGGTCGTCGTCCATGTTGTGCGCGAGGTGGAGAATGCTGGCCATCACTTCATCAGCCGACATGAGGTAGTCTGTGTCAAAGGCGTTGATGACGCATTGCTTCGCCTGACCGTGTGGGCCGCTGCTGGAAATACCGCGCAGCATGAGGAGACCGAGGTTGTGGGGGTGGATGGCAGCGGAGCCATCAACCATTTGGCATGTGTCGTTGTAGTCGTCAAAGGTCTAGCGCATGTAGTGGACATAGTCACTGAGTGACTGACCAGGGCGCTGTCTGACCATCAGGTTGTCCAGGAAGGACAAGGAGCGAGCAAAAGACCGACAGTCGAGGCGTTCACACAGGATGTCCCACGCGGAAGCGGCGCAGTCAAGGCGGGCTGGAGAAACGCATTTCATCGCCTCGTCAGCGCGCTGATTCGCGCTGGCTGCATGGAGAAGCAACGTGTAGGCGTAGTGTTGTGCTGGTTCGTCGAGCCAGACGCCGGAGTTGCGGATGGCCAGCTGCGGAATGAGATATGCGGCCTTGATGGAGAGGAAATTAAGGAAGGTCCTCTTTCATTGCTTAAAGTCCGTGGTCGGCACCATGACGGGGACCGACATCTTCATGGACCGGTTGAGGGCGTCCTTGTCGAAGCCGGGGGCTTCGTTTGCCGCCCGGCCGATGACTACCGGGTCAATGGTGGGGCGACGACTGCCACGGGTGGTGGGGTCGCCACGCTGGGCTGGGGGAGAGTGCCGGCCATGGAAGGGAGGAGGTGGACCACCGGGAAAGGGAGAGCGGCCGGCCATGGTACGCGGCGGGCCGTATGGGTGCGGGTGGTCACGATAGGGGGGGACGAGGTGAGAGGGATGTGAGGTCCGGGGTGGTGAAGGGCATATCCAGCGGGGGGAAAGGGGGGGGGGGGTGGTGGGAGGTGTTCAACCTGGAGGTCGTGACGCGAGGGGTCGCGGTGCGCATCGGTACGCGAGGGCTCGCGGGGCGCATCGGGACGGCGTTGTGCGACTGTGGGGTCACCAACAGGAGCTGCAGGGGTAGCAGCAACGAAGGCCGTTTGTGCGTCCGGTGGGGCGTATCTAGGCAGGGGATGCACAAGCAGGGGGAGGGTGTGCACGTCGTGGCTGTCCCGGACGGGTTCGAGCTGAGCATCGTGGATGGGTTCGAGCTGAGCATCGGAGGGTGCTGAGCGACAGGGGGTTCGGATTAGCACCCGCAGCAGCAACAACAGCAGCCTCGGCCGACTGCGAGTCGAGGCGAGCGTTAATGCGCGCCATTTGCGCAAGGAACACGCGAGAGTTTCCAGGGGGGGGGGATCGAGAGTGCTCTGCTGAGAGCCTGAGTCAGGGGAGTCTAGAGGTGAAACACGCGGAGAGTCGGCAGAGCGAGTTTTCGGCGCCATTTCGACAGAGGGCGAAAAAGAAACTGCTGAATAAAAAACAGGCAGCGGTAAAAACCGCTAGCCGGACTCGTGCCTAACAGTGGTTTCAGAGAGACGGCCTGATGCCCGCCGAACCTCGGCATGTAGCCCCGGGGTGTCTCAAAGCACCTTTTCAATATCCTCCACCCAGTGTGGGGCACAAGTCGAGGCCAAGGCTAGGACAGGTGGAGCGCTGCGCTGGCGGCTGAGTCGCTAAGATAATATTTTAAAAAAAAAGTAAGCTACGGCTGGCGTGCAACCTGTGGATGCGTATTCACCCGATAGTGCGCCCCCCCCTTCTCTAGCTTGGACCTTTGTGCACCCTGTCCACACACGACGAGTGCGTCGGTGTGGGTGGCTGGCTATCGCCGTCGAGTGGCTGACTTAAGAGGGGTGGTGGCGGGTTTTAATTCGCAGTTTATATTGGCGATACCACCGACTAAAAGTTGAAAGTACTAGGTGTCTATAGAAACTTGCCTTCTGCGGGAGAGATGTCGATCGCAGCTCGCCGAACCATGTTGTCGCGCGTGAGTGACGTGAGGCGGGGGCCCATAACCTATTGAACCATGCAAACACAGTTAGTGTGGAAAATAACTTACGCAAACGTAGTTACAGTCACAGTCCCGCAAACGGAACAGTTACGGCGACAACCAGCCTACATGCGTGGTGTCGGGACAACAGAAGTGTTAGAGCTGCAGCCTAGCGACAGCTCTGTACCGAGTCAAACAGTTTATCGGTATGTCCGATCTAGACATGTACTAATCATATCTAGATGTCTAGAGTAGCTTACAGTAGCTATCTGCAACTAATACGTATGCGGTATTACTTACAACATGGCCTCCTAAACATGTAGAGCCTTCTAGCGCATCATTACCACCGTGTTCCGACGACTCCGGCCTTACCGGGTTGTGTACAAAAGCTTGCTTGCGATTCATGTTTGCCGCACAAGGCCAGTGATACACCCCCCAACTCGTCAGCTTGTACTAAGCAAGCGCCCCCCCTCATGAATATGTCCTAAAATATATGGGCCCCCGTGAATGTACCCACCCCGCATGGCTTACGCTAATGTGTGATCGCTGTCGACTAGCACACCAACTACATGTGGTTGAGGTTTCTGAAATTGAAAGGTGACACGCGCTCGGAACTCGAGTCCATCATGCTAGAAATCCGTCAACTTGACGCACGGTACCACTCTTCGTCCGATGCCTTCGCTCCAGCTCTGAATTCGACTCGGACTCGGTTTTCGAGACTACCGTGACCCGTCAAATATGTGGTCGGTTGGGTGTCGGTGCACAATACTCGGCCCCGCACGCCCACCACATTCTCGTCAAGGCAGAGCGCCCTTGGCGCACCCTCATGGATAATGCATCGGCGATGATGCTACGTCTCCCCTGGGGGCGAGGCTCGAAACTACTCAGGATGGAGGAGGGTCGCAGCCGGAGGAGCGGCACGGGGTCCTCAAGATCATCCGCCGCCGGAAAAACCCGGTACGGGGGTTTTGGTTTCCCGTACCCACCGTCTTTTGAGGAACGGCGACTCGATCCATGTGTTCTACCAACCCCTCCCGTAGTGAGTACCCGGTTATCGATATACTGCCTCAGGCAATTTGGCTAAGGCTATCGTAACGGTACAATACTCGTAAAGGCGGCCCCCTAGCAACGCAAACCAATGGGGGAGGGTACGAACGGCCACATCACGAGCATATACATGCTAGAAACAGACGGCGAAAGGACAAGGGACATGAAAAAATATGGTACGGGGGCAGGAGAGCTAGCCGGACACCGTCTGCGGCTTTATTTACTTTCTCAGCCCATCCCCGAAGGAGGAGAGAAGACTAAGCTAAGTGGAGAGCTGCGACGAGAGGAGCAACTAATATATCGGACGGGGATGTGCATGGATCGAGTATGTACCGTCGACGTCATGAGCGAGGGGTTTTTTTTGCTTGCCTTCCGCCCCTAGCTCCGGCACGACCGGAGTCACACATGAGCAAAGGTCAGGCAAGTCCGACTCTACTAGCACAAGTTGGTCATCTTGGCTGATTAGCGTCCCCGCCGCGGCTGGAGCAAGCCGCGTATCGTGGAGAATAGCGACATTTTTTTTTTCATAATGTATGCAACAAAAAATACATATAGAATCAGAACATAATAAATACTTGTATACGTGTATGCTTTAGACGGTATCGCTAATGCCAGTGGAGAGGTCGGGATTAGTAGTGGTTCACGGTCTAGCCCCTACTACCAAGTAAGTCCTAGAATGGCGAAGCAAGGAGGGCCGAGAGACATCAACAAGTTTATTCTTGTATTGTTGTTAACAATTTCAATTTCAATTTCAATTTCGGCGATGATGCACAACATGCCCGTCTTCAATTCCATGTGGTCATGCGCGGTTAGCACGGTTGTGTACCAATGCAACCGTACATTCGTCCGCGGAGTTGGGCTCTCCGATGGCGCTCCCATCACTCTCCACACCTTTAAAGCGCCCGACGCGTCCAAGTTCCGTGTTCTCGGGTGCATCGTCTTCGCCAAAGTGGCTGACATGCCACATCGCACGTTGGGCGAAAAAGCTTTCCGCGGCGATATGGTCGGCTATCCACCTGACGCTCCAAAGAGCCGTGTCTACAACTATGCTACGCGCCGCATAACTACATCGGTGCATGTTGTTTTCCAAGAGGACGTTCTAGGCTTCAAACCATCAACGCCCATCCATTCCATGATCCCTTACGCTTCAAATACGGCCAATGACCACGGTCATGTCCCCCATCCACATCCTCTTGATCTCGACAAACATGATGCCGACGATGCCCCCCGCTGCCTCATGATGGAGACCGCCCACACCGCCTTAGATCTCACCCAATTCGCTACGGGGGTCTGGTGGCCCATCTATCCGACTACCCTCATGTGTTTCTCACCACGTGCTGTGACCCTGAGCAAGGTAAGGCAAAAGAGGACATTGTCGAACAACCCAACTTGGCGATGTTGATTACTGCCCCCTCACATATACATTTGGGCGCATCGGCCAGGGCCGTCGCCCTCTTATCGGCAAGAGACTATGTGGAGCCGACATCTTAAACTGATGCCATCTCTAGTGCACAAGCAAGGGAATGGAAAAGAGTGATACAATAGAAGTATAGCTCCCTCATGGACAATGGCACCGGGGAGCTCGTCGACCTTCCCGTCGACCGCACGGTCGTCATGAGCATGTGGATCTCCTTGATCAAGTCGGGTACATAGGGTGAAGTCTTTCGCTAACAAGCATGCTTCGTTGCTCAGGGTTGCAGTCAACGCGCGGGTCTCGGCTACACAGAGACACTCTCTCCGGTTATCGGGATGGTTACCCTCCGGTTCTTCCTTGCCATTGCGCAGCCACCATGGAAATCGAGCTTTGTCAACTTGACATCGACAATTCGTTCCTATATGCCCCATCCAAAGAGAACGTGTACATCCGTCAACCCCTCGGCTTCACAAATGGCTCACCAAAGGTGTGCTACCGCAAACGTTGCCTCTACGAACTTAAACAACCCACCCCACCCCCCCACCCCGCGAATTCAATACCTTGCTGCGGGACTAGCTTGCTGTCGACAATGGGTAACAACAATGCAACTCGGACCCGTGCATCTACATCTTGACAACCGGGACCGCCTTCGACGTGCTCCCCCTCTTAAGTGGATGCCATTCCCGCCGCATATATCGACACAGGTTGGTTGGCTTCCTTCAAAGCTCAACTTTGCGCCATGTTCACAATCAAAGACTACTAAAGGTAACCTCTCTCACATGTTGGGCATGCACATTACTAGCGACAGGTCCGCCCGCAATATTTTGCTGGACTTGTCGATGAAGTACTTGCGGGATATCTTGCCCAAGCCCGGAATGATATACCACAAACCATCCCCCCTACCTATGGACCCCGGCTTCATGTCTAGCCTCGCGCGCATGGACTTGCCTCCCCTCACGGGATCCCAGCCTCATGGGCAGCCCGCAATACGTTGTTGTATACACGCGCCCCGATGTGTCTACGGCTTTGAGCGTCCTAAGCTCCGCTAAAGCGCACCCCACAAAGGCTCACCTCCAGGCACTAAAGAAGGAGGTACGCTACCTTCATGGGACTATTGACCTTCGCATGGCGTTTGGAGGGGGGAGGGTGGACCACAGTCTACAACCTAAGGCCTTGCGGATGTAGGTTGGGCCAACGATAGCAGCATGTTCAAGTCATGTTTGATCTACTTGTTTACACTCGGCCGAGGCCATGTCTGTTAGAAGACTTATTAAAGCATACATGCGTCGCCCAATCTAGCTGCGAGGCAGACTACTACTATGCAACAATGCCACCAACGAGGGACTCCGCCTTAGCCAAATTACGGGGGAGATCTTTAACGAACCCATCAATGGAACAACCACTAGCTAGGCGGACCACCAAAGCGCAACGGCTTACACTCATGACGCCTTGGTTAGAGAGAGCACCAAACACATTGGCCTCAAGTGGCACTTTCTTGAGGACCACGTGGAGCACGGTGAAATCAGGCTGAGGTACCTACCCATCAGTCACTTGGTGGCAAAAATGTTCACCAAACCAATGATACGATCAGCACTCACAAGACATCAAAGTACAATCCTTGGAGGGACATGCCTAGTGCAACGCTTCATCCCGTATCTATCTTCAAGGGGGTCTTGTAAGTGATAATTTCTCGTTATTAGTTACAAATAGCTATTGTAACCTTTTCTAGGTATGCTTAGTACATGTCTAGACCGGACACAACTCTACACTATGTGATTCGATACACAGGTGTCGCTAGGCTTTTTCTCTCCACTTTCTTTGCCCCGACACAAAGCCTCGCGTTGGTTGTCTCTGTGACTGTCCTTATGGGTTACAGTGACTGCAACTCCGCGTGCGTTAGTTACCTTCCATACTAAAGGTGTATGTACGGTTCAACAACTCCTCCCAAGCTCCGGCATCTTTGGCGACGCGCAAGTGCGTACGTTAGGTTAGCCCGGGTCGACCAGCGAGCAATGATAAGCTTCGGTAGGGCAGCACCCTTATTAAGGGGTGAGAGGCGCCCGCCGGCGGCCCCGGAGAGGTGGTGCGCTCGCAGGCCCGTCGACACCTACCTCTACCTCCACGCGGTGGGCGCTGGTAACCCCATAGCCGTGCCATGCCTGGCACGGTAGGGGGCTGAACGAGGTACCGACAGCTGCGATCCGCGGGATCAGCAGCTGTCGGGAAGCCATGTACGGAGGGTTTTGGAAAAATATGATACCCGTACACCGGCACAGGGATCTCCCGCTCGGCCAGTCCGATATGTCTTTTCCGCGACTAAAGTACTCGCAGATACTCTCCCGACGATGGGGCGGGGCCGGCGTTTGCGAAATGTTTTTGGCGAAGAAGGGTACGGACGGATCAGCGGAGGGACGAGGGTGTTGGAGCTTGTGGCGGACAGCTGGGAAGCAGCACTAGGGCACGGCGCTCACTAGCAGTCGCCAGCCATGCGAGAGCCTTAGGTCTCCCATGGGGGCGAGGCCTGATGCTACGCAGGACGGAAGTGGGTCGCAGCCGGAGGAGCGGCACGGTCTGGCGGCGGCGGTCATTAGGATCGCCCGCCGCCGGAAAAGCCCGGTACGGTGGGTTTTTGGAAAAAGTCCCGTACCCACCATCTTTTGAGGACCGGCGACTCGATCCATGTGTTCTTCCAACCCCTTCCCTAGTCGGTACCCGGTTATCGATAGGCTGCCTCAGGCAGTGTGCCAAGGGTTACCGTAACGGCACAATGCTCGTAAAGGCGGCCCCCTAACAACATAAACCACCGGGGGAGGGTACGGACGGCCACAGCGCGATCAGATAGGTGTTGGAAACAGACGGAGAAAGGACAAGGGACAAGAGAAAATCTGGTTCGGGGGCAGGAGAGCCACCGGACACCGTCTGCAGCCTAGTTATTTTCTCCTCTCGGCCCCCGAAGGAGGAGAGAAGACTCGGCTAGGTGGCGAGCTGCGTCGGGAGGAGCAGCTAATACCTCGGGCGGGGTTGAGCACGGATCGAGGCGGGACCGACGACGACCTATGCGAGGGGGGTTTTTCACCTGCCTTTCCCCCCTAGCTCCGGCACGACCGGAGTCGCACAGGAGCCGAGGTCATGCATGTCCGCCTCGACAAGCTCAAGCTGAACAGCCTTGTTGATCAGCAACCATGCAGCGGCTAGAGCAGGCCGCGTATCGTGGAGACTAGCGACATTTTATATTTCATACTTGTATGGAGACACTGCTTGTTTATGGGTATGTTTTAGACGGTATCGTTACTACCATTGGAGAGGTTGGGATTAGTGGTTCACGGTCTACCTCACGCTTCTAAGTCCAGCTAGGCGTAGCATAAGGGGGGGCCCAGAGACAGCAACCGGTTTTACTGGTATTGTTGTAAACAATTTCAAATTTCAAATTAATGGGAGAGAGCGGGCCGCGTGCCATGGAGATCCAGCTATACTATATTTCTGCTATATTTAGAAAGTTGCATTTGGCGCTTACCATCGTATACACTCTTCCCATAAAGTCCGTTACTAGTGAAATAGGGCCTTTCGCGTAGGGCGGTGTTTATCATGTAGGGTTTCTAGGGTTCAACTGTACTTTAGCTCGTTGAAAAGGCGGACCGAAAATTGTGTTGACGGTGAAGTAAAGGGGGAAGCGGGGCACAAATGGGGCCCGTCACGGCTACGAACTTACGTATTAGGGTTTGCGGGTCAACCCCGATTTCGGGGCATACCCTGATTCGGGCGCCCCGGAATTCGGATTTTCCACACTTTGGCTCGTGAAAACTCCCGAAATCGGCGACACACCACGCGGATTTTATGATCCCAGCATGCTGTCCGCAAACATGGGAGCACGTGGGTGTGATGGCATGTGCCGTTAAGATGCTTGACGTGGGTGGGATAGGGGCCGGAAACCCACAGCTTGGGAGGCTCAAAAAAGCCTAACTTTGCCGTACGGTGTCCGATTCGAGCAAACCAAGTTGCAAATGGAAGCCCTTCCCCCAAGTCAATATATTTCTTAACATAATTTACGCCTACCGTCCGGTTTTCGCGTCAAATCCGCCGTCCGATGCCATCCAGCCCCTCGTACAGCCAACTAAAGTTTTTAGGGTTTCAAAATCTGCCACATTCGCGCGGGGCTAGCAACCCTTGGACAGGTGGTACCCGCACACCCGCTCCGCCAATACGCTCAACAATCAGCGCTCTATATTTCGTTTATTCACGGCGTCACCCATTTCATCCCCCATGTTGGCATGGTGCCGTGCCATTTGCCGCATGCCAAACCAAGGCCCGTGCTAGGGTACTTTGAAAGCTCCCCGCCATATTTCACGCCCGGCGATGCGAAGGCTTGAAAGGCCAGCGATCCGCGCGCTAGGGTGCTTACACTCCAAGTCAACCGTCCCTCAAGCCCAATAGCTCCCTAGCCCGTGCTCCTTGGCTGTATTTTCGGGGACTTGGCAAGAAAACCTAGTGCACACGATATGCCATTCCCGGTATTGCCGCTCTGTAGGCGGCCGGGCGCAACACACTCGGCGGATACTCGTGCAATTGTGCAAACATGATGAAAGCCCAATGTCGAGTAGTCTCCCAGCTTATCGCGACACTACGTGCACCGAGCCACGCATAGAGGCGTGCATAACCTGCACATCCACATATTTCGGCCTGCAAAATTTCGGCCGCAAATCCAACGTGTGTGCCCACAATAATCGGAGCGTGCCGATAGAGGTGCTCACGTCAGTGAACAACGCGCCGTGGTGTGTTGTTCGAAAGTCATTACTCTACCCCCCTAATCGAATTGCATGGCCATCGCGGCTGTGCGTGGCGGGTAATTAAATGCGTGCCGCTAGTAACGGACTTTATGGGAAGAGTGTATTTGGTTTCAGCCGTTATTCTGCTTTCTCGGCGTCATTCAGGTGGGGGGGGGGAGAGACTTGTATAGAGGTCACGTGGGGGGTGCCTTCGTGATTTGTTAGGACCCGGCTGTGGTCATGGGAGTGGTTTTGGCGGAGGAGAAATAGAAATTGAAATTGTATTACGACAAGTATAGGCAAACACGACCGACTTTTGTCTAACGGCCATTAATACTCTGCCATCTAGGACACTCAGGAGAATGATTGGGCAGTGTACTCTTCGACCAAGTACACCTATCGACACACCTATCTGCAATGTATGCCGACGTTTCTCGGAGGTTAAAACTGTAATCAACCGCAGAATTTGCCACACAGTCCCTCCGCCTAAGCAATAACAATTAAAAAATGTGTAATCAAGAAAGACAGATCTAGAAATAAATCCACTTGTCGCACGACATGCAAAGTGAAACGGTTGCTCGACCTTCACGATGCACGGCCCGCTCCCACCGAACCTGACTGCCGACCGGCCTAGGCCGATCGGCGTTCGCGAGGGTCTACGGGCCAACCTAATCTAGCTCTCGCGTGACTTTTGTCTTTCCAGAGAAAGGAGGGGAAAGGCTAGCGAAAAAACCTCTTCACGCGGTTGCTCGTCGATCCCGCCGTCGCACCCCACAAGCCCCGCCCCATGGTCGTAGCCGCTCCTCCCGTCTCGACTTTTCCTCCTTGTCGAGGTCACACGTCACCTCGAGGGAAGATGGGAGGGACCGAGACAGCCGCCGGACAGAAAAAGCTAGCGCTCAAGCCGCCGCGCTGAAAACTTTTCTCGGCCATTTCCCCGGCTATTTCTGTGCCGGTACCCGGGTACCTGTCTAGAAAATCAACTAGCGATCACACCCTCCACCCACCGTTTGCGCGTCCATCCAGCACCCTTGACTCTAGTGCGAGCCTCCGCGCTTATCCGGGCTCGCACTCTAATATTAGGTGTGCATAGTGAAAGTGGGTAGCGGTGGGGCAAAGCACGGTCGCAATGGTCGGGATCCAATTTCCCGCGGGGGTGCGGAAATTATTCAAACCCTCCGTACCGGGTTTCCGGCGGCGGCTGATTCTACGGATCACCCCGCCGACAGATGACCATGCCGCTCCTCCCGACGAGTCAGCCCTCCTCATTATTGTTGTCGTGCTGCCCTCGTGGCCTCGTTCGGCCGGCTCGACGTCACCATGTTGGTCGATGTCGAACGAGCGCCATACCCTAGCGTTGCTTCCCGGCTTTCCGCCGCCAGCTCCAACACCCTCAACCAACCGCTGATTTGTCCGTTCCCCCCTCTTCACCTCACACTCGTTAAAATATAGGCCCCACCCCCCAAATGGGACGGTATCTTAGTAGTATCTAGTCTTGGAAAAAAACATAGGACGGCCCGAGCGGGTGATCTTCGCGCCGGTAGCGTATAGAAATTTATTTTTTACTAAGAGCCCTATGTATAAAGCCTTTCCCGACAGCTCTGGATCGCGCGAATCGCATTCCCGGCCCTCTTAGCCCCCTACCGTGCCAAGCTTGGCACGGCTTCGGGGTTTCCAACGCCCACCACATGGCCGTGAGGGATGCCGACGGGCATGTGAGCGCACCCCCCTCCGGGGCCGCCACCGCTGCGCCGCCGGTGGGCGCCACCACCTTTGCCCACAAGCACCGGCAACATCATCCGATCGCCGACCAGCACCAACACTAATAAGCCTCCGCATCACCCCCAAAAAAAAAATCAAGCATCTCAACTTCAATGCATCAAAATTGGATGCATCAAAATGTTAATGCTACTGCTAATTCGTGGACGCATTGATTACATAAGCCACTAATTCACGGACGCATTGATTTTATGGGCCACTAATTCAAGCACGGTTTGATTATATATGCCACTAATTCATGGATGCATTGATTAAATGGGCACTAATTCGTGGACGCATTGATTAGATAGGGCACTAACTAATGGACGCATTGATGCGGGTGATGCGGGGCATATACATTCATGCATCCTGCGCATCGGTCTTTTGACAAAATTTAGGTTATGGGTTTAGAGTTTTCAATTACATGGGTTTCCCTAGAAAACTCAACTGAGTCGGATATTGTATGGGACGTCCCATACAAGTTCGTTAAAGTTTTGAGCAAATTTTTGGTTCCCTCCCCCTCTTAACAACGGCCGCCTAGACTGGACCGCCCACGAGTGTAACCCTCTTTAGGTTCTGAGCTTAACCCTGTTCATGTTGCCTTGGCTGCAACGGAGTGACCCGCCGACTAGCCGCTCAATTGGGATCATTGGGAATATATATGTTATGAGGTTACTAATAATAAACCAATCAAAATCCATGTCGAACTTTATAATATGCGGAGTATGCGTGTATCGTCAATTCGTCACGTGCGAGAAAGTAGATACATGGATAAATTTAATAGGACGCAGGCGAATATTTCGACATTGTGCATTATGCATGTGCATATTCTGAAATGTTGGTGCAGATTGTGCAGCTTGTTGGTAAAAGCATTACGCATTCGCGTACAAATTCAGTGCGTTAAAAGTTTGTAGATCTATTAGCCTACATCCCTATGCTACACTATGTAATACCACAAGAGACACCTCTAGGGATCCCTCCGATGCCGATTTTTGCGCGTCCCCGTGCTTCTTGCTTGGGGCACTGAACAAACACTCAACTCCAACTGACGATGCAAGCAGTGCAAAAATCCACGAGCCATCCGTGCTACATTGAGATAGCGGCAAGAGTGTACCCAGTTACACACCAATACGTCGAACGCAATCCCGTCTAGATTGTTTTGCCGCACCTTTGACAAGGCTAGGTATTCATAAAGCTCCGATGTCGCGCTTAGAACCCCTTGTTCCTCCCCCAACCTAGACGGGTTCTCGTCAACTTCGTCCATATGCAATGGAGTCACACTGCACAATTTAATGGGCAACATCCTTACTGAACAAATGTGTTCGGTGCTGAAGGATGGACAAATGAATTTTGAAGTACCGCAATTACAATCGTTCATTAGCAAATATGCGAGTTCATCGCGAAATGAATTGACGTGAACTCATTAATAAAACTCGTCACTTCATACAATATTGCATAACGTAATCAACTATAACGCGAAGCAACTCTATCATATTGGCCAGTCCGCCCGTCCGCGCCTTCTTCGGCGGTGGTTCTGTGCCTGCCTTTGGCTGAACTTCTACGGACGGGTCCGATGGAAAATTTTTAAGTGCCCAGTCAAGATCAAACACAACTCGCGTGTAACCATAAGCTTTCTCGCGCATTTGCATGTCACCCGTCGAAAAGTCGAAAATTCCCCACCTACACTTACGAACGGTATAATAAAAAAAGGTACATCATGTCAAATCAACACCATCAATACATATAAACAGGAATATAAAGTCATATAAACATAGGGCATACCTAACGTCCAATGTAGTTGCGATTAGTCCTCTTGGTGCCCTTGACGGTTAGACACGAGGCGCCTTTGAACGGCTTCCTTGAAGGCTTCCCTCACTTTCGCCACAGCTGGTAGAATGCCCGGAGACTTCAATAACAACACACATATCGATGTTAGTTGAGTGGTGAAACAGAGACGTCACACAAAAAGCATAGCAACAAGACTTACCTTATAATCTTTTGGATTTGTCCGTCAATCACGGCAACTGCATTATTGTAACTGTTCAAGCATGCCAGTAGAGTCCCATGACCGGCATGACATTGCTGATTGTGGGACGACTTGTAGCCTCCATGGTCGCCAAAACCTCCAAGCAACATCTCATCACCACCCCTTAAAATACAAGTGCAACCATTAGTACTAAAACACACGTCATACGGAGTTAAGATTCAGGCGCAGTGTGGAAGCAAGCAAAACTTACCGCTTGAAAACAAACGTCCACCTCGTCTTCCGACGTCGAGTGGTGCTTGAAGGTCGAGCCGTCCTCGTTGACCGCGCAGCCTTGAGGGAAGCCCTTGTTGTACCTCGTTAGAGTTACTCGATTGGCCCCGATCCATTAGAAATGGAGGTTGACTCTTCCCCATCTTGTCGAAGAAGAGCGTGAGTGCTTGGAAACCTACAGCTTCAAGTGTTCTTGAGTATTCTTCATCTTTAGCGATCCTTTGGAGGAACGGTGGAGGTGCGCTGCAATACCCCTCACTTCCTTAACAAGAACGCATATGTGCTCAGCATTTAACATGCTGTGAGGTGCTACTTTGGTTAGGCTAAGTTGGCAACCTTAGGCTAATAGTAGAACCTAATCTCTGGATCTAATTATACAGCGTAGAGAGAATTAATAAGATTGTCTTAGGAACAGGGTTTCTTACAATCTGGGTGTGGCGTAAATCTGGTCTGTACCGGTCTCTTCCTATCTACCAGTACGTCCCCGTCTTAAATGTCCACACCTCAGGTGTTCTAGAAACAACCTTAGAACCTGTAGCTTGTGTTGTCTGCTAACTAAACCAAACTATTACTAGTGATACAGATTATCTGAGATTATCTCTACCGTCTATCTAGCCTTATCGCATAAGCTCTGGGAACTATCTAGAAACAAACTATCTAGAAGAGATACTGCTTGTAACTCTGTACTGTCGAGGGAAAATACGCCGATACAGTTGTACTGCCGTGATGACAATAAAAGAGTCACTGAATATCGCTATTAAGATACAGGTACTATTTAGAGGAAATAAATAATGTCACACAGTCGTAGCAATTAGCTAAATGGCTAGGATATGACACTCTCCCCTCCGCACTTTAGTAGTACTTTGGATCGTTTTACTGTCTTTAGTGACGGTAGGATGCGTTCTTTCCAACTATCGGTACCTCGTTCAGCCCCCTACCGTGCCAAGCCCGGCACGGCTACGGGGTTACCAGCGCCAACCGCGTGGAGGTAGAGGTAGGTGCCGACGGCCTTGCGAGCGCACCCCCCTCCGGGGCCGCCGCCGCTGCGCAAATACTTTCAAGTGATACATGTATTGAAAATCATGGCGCAAATACTTTCGACATGCGGACTTGATACGACAAAGCGCATACGGGGTTGAAGATAAAGTATTTAACGACATGGGTCGTGAAGGAGAGAAACAGTTAACTATACACAAGAACGTTGAAAAAGGTTGGCAAAATAAAAAATGACATGCCTTGTGGTCGGCCACCGTGGTCATGACGAGTTGAGAGCCATGCAGACGAAGCAAGTGGTTCCGCATGTTGGTGGTGTTGCATTCCGACAATGTCATGTGGCGGTAGTTACACCTAGAGAGCTTTGCACCCTTACTCGTCAAGCACTACGTTCCGAAGTGTGACAAACACTTGATACACGGGCGTGCTTCACCTCTATTCTCCCGTCCTCGTCCGCGTCGACGGTGATGGGAGCACCGGATAGCGAAACGCCTTGGCCAACTGAAGCGCTAAACTTCGACATGCATGATAACGAAAGTTGGACAACGACAGAAGATGATTCCTCCGCTGCGTCTATAGATAGTCCATCCTCGTCATCCCATGTGCGTGTTTTCAGACACGCATGTATGACAGCTTGGCCCGCCGCATCTTGCATGTGGGAAGGAGGCTCGAGTGTATTGCTTCCGCTCGCCAGGCCTCCCCAATCTGGGAGTGGGGGACCCCCAAAAGGAAAACCTCAGCATGCACAACTCCAACCACGTTCAAATCCTTACCAGCGTAAGCATTGAAGTGGCTAGTAGGGGTGCGCAGTGGGTCTCCGAAAGCGCCTTGGGGTTTCAATGACTATTGTTGAGGCAAACTTTGTCGGGGGCTGCCACGTTTCATCATTGTCAAGTGCCGTACTTTAACACACGTATTAAAAGGGCTAAAACTTAAACCACACATTCTTCTATCGTTTGTGG
>JAPMLY010001936.1:0-7500 GCA_026401115.1 Tetraselmis chui | reverse complement strand
GGCGCCAAGGTGGAGCTGGAGGACGTTGTCGCTTTATCCAAGTCGGTGGAGGCGGAGCCTAAGATTCCGGATGACACCTTCGCTGCGGTGAGAGCTACTTATGGTGGAAGGGTTGAAAGCCACTGATAGTCATTGTATAGTGATGTCATGCTTTTATACTAGGGTGAATCCTCAGGTTTTAGGGGGCAAAGGCTGATTTGGTTGTGTTTGTGTGGCGTCTGTGGGGGCGGCAGGCGAAAGAAGAGAAGAAGAAGGACATGAAGTATTGGAAAGACACTTGCCTGAAGGTGGTGGATGAGGAGACGGCCAAGGAGCTGGCTGAGGCTGCTGGCCAGGAGGCAGTGCACATCACGGAGCACGTCACTCCCGAGCAGGGAGATGCCATTTACTATTTCAAGTATATGCTCGTCTTTGTGGCTGCCCTGGAGTCCTTCGCGCACGGCGCCAACGACACTGCCAATGCCACTGGCGCTTTCTCAGCTGTCATGCTTACTTGGGAGAACGGCATCGATGACTGCTCCGACGCTGGTACCCCTGTTTGGGTCATGGCCGTCGCGGGTGCTTGCGTATTTGCTGGTGTGGTCACCCTCGGTTGGAGGGTCATCATGACCATCGGCTTCTCTCTCACCCAGGCGCGTGTCCTACTCGCTATTGTTGAATGCTTTGTAATCCAGAATCGAATTGAATGCCGTGTTGTTTTAGCCCTAATTATACCAATTGTCGGATGAATTACGCCGCTTGCGTAACTGTTTGTGTACGTAGCTGAGCAGGTATCGGTGTGTTTTTGTTTGATTTTCCAGGTGAACTATTTCCGCGGCTACTGCGTCGAGTTCGCCTCTACCTCGACCGTTGTCGTCTTCACCATCCTTGCTATCCCAGTTTCGACCACACATTGCCAAGTCGGCGCGGTTTGCGCTGCCGGATGGGTATCCTTTGGTGCGAAGCACGTCAAGTGGAGCCTATTTGGCCGCATCGCAATGACATGGGTGTTGACGCTTCCATTCGCGGCCATTCTGTCCGGTGGTCTTCTCGGCATGATCTCCCCCTCGGTTCTAAACCACGGGGAGTACAAGACTAACATCCTGGGCCCCCAAGATTTCCCCCAATAGTAATTCTCAGCCACTCCCACTGCGAGGCGGATTAGCTTTAAATCATCACTCGCAACTTACCGTTTAGAGTTAGCCCTCCATAGTCACTGACCTCACAAATTGCCAAAAATGCCACGTCAGGACTTTATTCCAATTCCGAATTAAGAATATTTTTCCGCAATAATAAGGTTACGCAGGCGCCATCATCGCAACGGAAAATGTTGTATTCTTTTGAATCTGTTTCGGAAAAAACAACTGGCATGCCTCAACCAGCACCACTATGTGTTGACAGAGTAACGCTCGTCCTCACGTAGTTACATGTGGATACAATGCAGATACTGTTCTTTCGAACTCATTCAAATGCTGACGGTTTGTAGACCAACATTCCACGTGCAGCTCGCAAAAATCAGCCGCAATCCTCATTCTCGCGTAGACCGACTAACTGCTGGATAGGTTATTCAGCGATAAAGCGCTTGTTCTCGCGTCGTTACAAATAGATGCAATGCAAGATGTCAGATTTATTCGTATGTAGGCCCCGTGATCAAATGTGTGTCGGAGGAGACGAGGTTCGAAGACCACACCTTGGCTTTATCTGAACCATGTTACAGTAAAACTCGTCCTCAGACGGAGACTCGTTTCACTACGCTGATTTAAAAGAGTTCATGGGGGCGATGATGGTTTGCTACGACACAAATACGTCCTCGAAGCACTATTTGTCGCGTTCTACGACTCGTATCAGTTATCAAGAATCAGCACTCACCTTCTTCCACGCGCACTTGCCTACAGTATGCCGCTTTCTACGCCTGTTCTCAAATAATACGAATCAGCACCCACCTTTCTTGACTTCGAGTAACCACTGGGCCTGCGATATCCCGGTGGACAGCGTCTTTGTCGAGTCAAAGAGAGAGCCCCGCTCGTAGGCACATGGCCCAGACCATGCACAGCAAATTTCTCAAAAGCAATATCCGATGCATACTCGACAAGCAATGAAAGCGACAATGCCATCGGGAGCCTGTTTACGTGGGCACTATATGGAACAGGTGTGCATGTAGCAATCATTCTCATACAGATTTGCTACAAAGCTACTATCTGGGTCCAGGGCAAAACAACCAGGGCTTCCCGTAACCCACAAGCGATTATATTTCTGCTAGACACGACCTGCGACACGCATGCCTGCCTTCATGCATGCGTGAGGAGCCTAAGGAAGCCTGACGGTTTACACTTCATGCCCTGACGCACTGGTGCCTGTCGACAGAGGATACCCTTCTCACACCAGACTGTCCAGAAAGATTACACCGGCGCTTGATCTGGTCCTGTCCTGAAACAAAAGAACACCTAGAAGCAGGTCCTGGCGAGTTATGGCAAACAACCCCACATAACCAGAGAACGAGTAGCCTGGTAGTTTCCTGCACGAGAGGTCTCCCTACTCTGGACCGGGTGGGTGAAGACAACCATCTAGTTGTTGCACAAATGATTTTGGCGCCTGCACGCCCTCTAGTACCACGCGTCATGTTCCTGGCCTCCTTTCCGCACCTCACTAGGACGTACCCTAGGGTCAACTAGGCGACTCTGAGGGGAAAAGGGAACGGCAAGCAACTCATGACAAATGGAGTAACCAAGAATTCAATTTTTGCCTGTTGATGCCCCAATTATCAACGCAACCACAACATGGGAAGAGGTGCTGGCTTGAGAAGGGAGGCGGAGGTTACCTAGTAAGGACGGAAGCGCTGCGAGTTCATGCGGTTGTTGCCCTGCCTGCCGTACCCAGACCCACCCCCTCCACCCATCCCCCCTTGATCCATGCCACCTCCACCCATGCCACCTCCGCCGGCTCCCATGCCGCCCATTCCAGCGCCACCGGCCATGGGCCCCATCCCTCCTCCCATAGGCATCATGCCGCCAGAAGCGTCAGGCATCCCTCCGTAGCCCCCCATCGGTCCCATGGCAGGCCCAGCAGCGCCCATCCCCATCATATCACCACCCGCTCCCATCATCCCCTGACCACCCATCATTCCATAGCCGCCCATCATGCCAGGCCCGCCCATCATACCCTGACCACCCATACCACCGCCCATCATACCTCCACCCATGCCCCCCATACCCCCATACCCACCCATCCCCATTGGCATACCGCCGTACCCACCCATCATGCCGTACCCACCCATTCCACCGTACCCACCCATTCCTCCTCCCATGCCCATCATCGCACCACCGGCGCCATTGGTGCCACGCCCGGCGGTCCTCCTCTGCGCGTTGTACGGCCTCTCTTCCTGCAGCCAAAGGAATCGTATACAAGTTGAGTCACAACACACATAAAACAGCAATAAGGGATATCAGAGGACGTGCCGTGTGGGACCACTTGCCTGACAGCGGTTGCATTTCTCCCTCCACCCAAAGTTGATATTGTTGCAGCTGTTGCACTTCCAGTCATTGTCTTTCATTCCCCCCATTCCACCAGCACCACCACCTGGCCCGCTGCGGGCGCCCATCTCACCCTTCGGCACAGCGCGCTTGAGCTCCACCCGGCGCCCCGCGAGCTGATGATCGGCGCTGAAGCAGCGCTCCGCTGAATCAATATCCTTAAACGTGACAAAGCCAAAGCCGCGCGAGGCGCCGTCCGGATTGCGGACAACCTGCATTATCGACACGCGGTGAAACGCAGGCGTCAGTCATCCAGCGCACGATGAGACAGAAGCAGCTCTTCTCCAGTCAGCGGTTGTGGTCTCAGTGTTTGGTGTTTGTGTTCACGGCCCCAGAGGGCATCATTGCAAATACACAAAAAAAACAATTTCATCAGCGACCCAGCTGAGTAGCTCTCGTCCAGCCCAACATACCCTCCCCCACCTAAAACAGCACACACACACACACACACACACACACACACACACACACACACACACACACACACACACACACAGCCTCTGAAAAGCCGGCGATAACCGGTCAATACTGAATAATATTTTGACTCATTATAGGGGTGTCATGTCAAATCCCAGTATGCTCTTCTTCGACCTTATAGATCGTTGTAAAAACAGCTTCTCGGCAACGGGGAAAAGGTTGCCATTATTTTGTTACGTGTCTGGGCTTTCGAGTTGATACTTTGGCTGAACTAAAGCTCAGAGATTAGAATATTCAAAGTAGCAGCTGACCAACACGAAAACGTAAACGCAGATCGGTCTCAATACTGAATATAGCTTGACTCATTGTCCCAAAGGGAGCGTCATGTCAAATCGCGTTAGTATGCTCATCTTCGACCAACCAATTTGATAGACCTAAATAACGCATAAGCCATAACATAACACGGTTCGCAATCTTGTTCCAGCTTCAGAGCTGCCGAGACGACTTAACGAGCTCATACATATATTCAAAGTATCAGCACGCATTCGTTCCGACACACACAAGATACGCAACAAATACTCGGTGATGTGAACTGGTCTCAGTACTGAATATAGCTTGACTCATTGTCCCAAAAGGGAGCGTCATGTCAAATCGCGTTTAGTATACTCATCTTCGACCAACCAAATCGCTAGACCTAAATAGAAGTAAACAAGCCGGGTCGCATTCTTGTTTTTACACCTGAGTTTAGAAGTTGCCGAAACGGACTTGGCGAGTTTGCGGATATATTGTACACCTTCGCACTGAAATCATTTCGTCTGGCACATCAAACGATGATGTGAACTGGTCTCAATACTGAAAATAGCTTGACTCATTGTCCCAAAGGGAGCATCATGTCAAATCGCGTTAGTAAGCTCATCTTCGACCACCTACTCTAGTCAACATAGCTTCTGTCACAAAACACTCTAGTAAAAAACCGCAGCGGTCTCAGTGTTTGGTGTTTGTGTTCACGGCCCCGAAGGGTATCATTGCAAATACACAAAATAAACACATTTTTCATCAATGACCAACTACTGCGCTGACCAAAACCCTCATAACATTCTTCGCAAATGGCTGAAACACAGGAACAGCAGACTGACAGTTCACGGGAGGCCAGCGCCAATTCTTCACAAATATTCCCATACGTTTTGACTGATTGCTCCGAACGAGCGTCAGATCAGAATACGTTCAGTGCCCCTGCAGTCGAACAACTCAACACATACACTCTAACATAAGTAGCCCAACAGTAACTAACAGCGGCGGTCTCCGTGTCTGTTTTCACAACCACATAGGACTACATAGCAATCGAGTCCAAGTCCAAAATCCAACACACACACACACACACACACACACACACACACACACACTCACACACACACACACACACACACACACGCACACACACACACACACACACACACACACACACACACACACATACCTTAGAGACTGCGGTATATCACATACATATCGACTTGGCAGGAAAGTGAATACTGTCAAACCTTAACCTCAATCAAGTATCCATTTGCCAAAACATACTAACATACAAGTTACCTAATTCAGCAACTCCACCCAATCATGGAGCCTTAACGCACAAAATAAGGTTGAGAAGCTAAAACGCACCACTGCATCCTCGAGCTCGCCATACTGCTCGAAGTGCTGCCTGAACTCGGAATCCTCCAGCTCTCCTGTTCCACCCACAAACAGTTTGGTGGTCGGTTGCACGGGGCCGCCACCGCCACCACCGCCGCCGCCGTAACCGCCGCCTCCGCGACCATAACCACCACCGCCACCACCGCCGCCACCGAATCCACCGCCTCCCTGAGGCCGAGGTACAGCACGCTTGGCTTCGATTCGCTTGCCATCGAGCATGTGCTCCGTATGCTGCAGTAACAAAGCAATCCAAACAAGGAATGTTAGAAGCAGTTCCAATATTGATGATTCACTGTAACTATGCGAAGAGACAGAAATTGGGGGTGAGCAAAGGCTTCACCGCAAGGAATTTCTCGGCGCTCTCTCCAGTGGCAAAGGTCACGAAGCCAAAACCACGGCCAGGCATGATCACGGAGTCAGAGAGCGCGCCCCTGATAGTCAACAGTCATAGACATCCGAAATTTTACGAGACAGCAGAACTGTAGCACACGTAATTACAGGAAGACATCCCAAAAAGCGATTTCAAGATACATATGCAGCAGCACTCTTGCGCTACTCCGGGGCAGTGAATGCGCTTGTGCATGTTAGTGAGTGAGGAGTGAGGAGAGTACCATCCAGCACAGTAGTCAACGAGACTTTCTTGAGTTGTTCGCTGGTCCAGACCACCCACGAACAACTTCCCGGGCGTGAGCTCGTTGTCGTAGCGGCGACCCATTCCGGGGCCATCGCCACGACCGGGGGGCGCGTGGTCTACCATACTGAAGGGATGACCTGAGGGCAGCATACAAGAAGGGGGTCCATCAGTTCGACAGCCGGCTGGTGTGAAAACATGGGATGACTAAAATTTGCCGAACCGATAGATTCGGTTTGAATATACGGCTTATTGTGCGAAGACCCGTCGTGGGTATCAAAGGCTATATCCTGGAGGCAAATCCAATCCGTTGAACTAGGTCAATTCAACTACATGAGCTGAGAATGCGGAACAACTAGAGAGAGTGGGAGTAGAACTGGGCAAGGTATTGGGATAGTCTTGAGTACGGATTTTGAAGGTAGACAAGCGGAGTAAAGGCTGGCTGCCTGGCGGACGGGGTGGGGGTGTAGGTCGCGGCGCCAGTCCGAAGTCTGGAAATAATGGAATGGTTTTACAATGCTAGGGGTATGCAGTTGGCAGGGTAACAGAGTCAGCCCGGCACGAGGGGCAGAAAAAAAATTATCAAGCGGGACGCGCATCCGAGAGGGAGAGAGGAGACTAAAACATTAAGTACTGCGGGCTAGAACGGGATGCCATCAAGCTCATTACTGCAGGTGGCGGCGCGAGCAGCACATCTGAGGGAAGTACTAAAAGAAGGACCCAAAGAAATCAAGCAGCGACAAAAGCGGGTGACAGTTGCATCCAAATAATGACGATTCATAATATAATGATTCGCCGCAGGGTTCTGGGGGAAGTGTAAGGATGGAAGAGCTAGACCGGTGTGAGCAAAAGGGAGGGCAGACTGAGCATAGAAGAGCCGGACTGCAGGGATAAACGAACCCCGAGTGCCGAGGTGAAGGGGGGGGGGGGGGGAGGGGGTCATTCATATGCACAGCTTACCCTTTGGAAGGACTGTTATACCGGACTGTTTATACGACGGAGAGTGTCTGCACAGAATCGCAACAGTAGCTGGTGGCAGTGCTGTTGATGCTCAGCTTTTCGGGACGGTGAATCCGTTTAGGCCCACTCAAGCACATCACATGGCGCATCCACGATGCATCGAGCTCTTTAGTGCAGGGCGCGCGCTGGCGCGCGCAGGGGTGCGGAGAGCGGAGGTCCCCTCTCCGGGTCGAATGGAAGCAAGGGTTTCTTACAAGAATAAGGTAAGAAATGCAGTGGGGGATGAGTTGGTAG
>JAPMLY010001935.1:0-71504 GCA_026401115.1 Tetraselmis chui | reverse complement strand
AACAGGTAGCGTACCCCCCAAGTGGAGATTAACCCCTTACCGACACTCTCCGCCCCGGGCTTAGTGCGCGACGGGTGGAGATTAAGCGGTAGCGTACCTCCAAAGTGGAGATTAACCCCTTACCGACACTCACCGTGCCGGGCTTAGTCCTCGACGGGTGGAGATTAAGCGGTAGCGTACCCCCGAAGTGGAGATTAACCTTTTACCGACACTCACCGCCCCGGGCTAAGTGCTCGACGGGTGGAGATTAACAGGTAGCGTACCCCCCAAGTGGAGATTAACCTTTTACCGACACTCTCCGCCCCGGGCTAAGTGCTCGGCGGGTGGAGATTAACCGGTAGCGTACCTCCCAAGTGGAGATTAACCTTTTACCGACACTCACCGTGCCAGGCTAAGTGCTCGGCGGGTGGAGATTAACAGGTAGCGTACCCCCCAAGTGGAGATTAACCTTTTACCGACACTCTCCGCCCCGGGCTAAGTGCTCGGCGGGTGGAGATTAAGCGGTAGCGTACCCCCCTAGTGAAGATTAACCCCTTACCGACACTCACCGTGCCGGGCTCAGTGCTCGACGGGTGGAGATTAACAGGTAGCGTACCCCCCAAGTGGAGATTAACCTTTTACCGACACACTCCGCCCCGGGCTAAGTGCTCGACGGGTGGAGATTAACAGGTAGCGTACCCCCCAAGTGGAGATAAACCTTTTACCGACACTCTCCGCCCCGGGCTAAGTGCTCGGCGGGTGGAGGTTAGCCGGTAGCGTACCTCCCAAGTGGAGATTAACCTTTTACCGACACTCACCGTGCCGGGCTAAGTGCTCGGCGGGTGGAGATTAACAGGTAGCGTACCCCCCAAGTGGAGATTAACCCCTTACCGACACTCACCGTGCCGGGCTAAGTGCTCGACGGGTGGAGATTAACAGGTAGCGCACCCCCCAAGTGGAGATTAACATTTTACCGACACTCTCCGCCCCGGGCTAAGTGCTCGGCGGGTGGAGGTTAGCCGGTAGCGCACCTCCCAAGTGGAGATTAACCTTTTACCGACACTCACCGTGCCGGGCTAAGTGCTCGACGGGTGGAGATTGACCGGTAGCGTACCCCCCAAGTGGAGATTAACCTTTTACCGACACTCACCGTGCCGGGCTAAGTGCTCGACGGGTGGAGATTAGCAGGTAACGTACCCCCCAAGTGGAGATTAACCTTTTACAGACACTCTCCGCCCTTGGCTAAGTGCTCGGCGGGTGGAGATTAACCTTTTAGCGACACTCACCGTGCCGGGCTTAGTAGTGCTCGACGGGTGGAGATTAAGCGGTAGCATACCTCCAAAGCGGAGGTTAATCTTATAGAGACACTCACCGTGCCGGGATAAGTGCTCGACGGGTGGAGATTAAGCGGTAGCGTAACCCCGAAGTGGAGATTAACCCCTTACCCACATTCTCCGCCCCGGGCTTAGTGCACGACGGGTGGAGATTAACAGGTAGCGTACCTCCAAAATGGAGATTAACCCCTTACCGACACTCACCGTGCCGGGCTTAGTCCTCGACGGGTGGAGATTAAGCGGTAGCATACCCCCGACGTGGAGATTAACCTTTTAGCGACACTCTCCGTTCCGGGCTTAGTGCTCGACGGGTGGAGATTAAGCGGTAGCGTACCTCCAAAGTGGAGATTAACCCCTTACCGACACTCTACGTGCCGGGCTTGGTTCTCGACGGGTGGAGATTAAGCGGTAGCGTACCTCCTGAGTGGAGATTAACCCCTTACCGACACTCACCGTGCCGGGCTTAGTCCTCGACGGGTGGAGATTAAGCGGTAGCGTACCCCCGAAGTGGAGATTAACCTTTTACCGACACTCACCGTGCCGGGCTAAGTGCTCGGCGGGTGGAGATTAACAGGTAGCGTACCCCCCAAGTGGAGATTAACCTTTTACCGACACTCTACGCCCCGGGCTAAGTGCTCGGCGGGTGGAGAATAAGCGGTAGCGTACCCCCGAAGTGGAGATTAACCCCTTACCGACACTCACCGCCCCGGGCTAAGTGCTCGACGGGTGGAGATTAACAGGTAGCGTACCCCCCAAGTGGAGATTAACCTTTTACCGACACACTCCGCCCCGGGCTAAGTGCTCGGCGGGTGGAGGTTAGCCGGTAGCGTACCTCCCAAGTGGAGATTAACCTTTTACCGACACTCAACGTGCCGGGCTAAGTGCTCGGCGGGTGGAGATTAACAGGTAGCGTACCCCCCAAGTGGAGATTAACCCCTTACCGACACTCTCCGCCCCGGGCTTAGTGCTCGACGGGTGGAGATTAAGCGGTAGCGTACCTCCAAAGTGGAAATTAACCCCTTACCGACACTCACCGTGCCGGGCTTAGTCCTCGACGGGTGGAGATTAAGCGGTAGCGTACCCCCGAAGTGGAGATTAACCTTTTACCGACACTCACCGCCCCGGGCTAAGTGCTCGACGGGTGGAGATTAACAGGTAGCGTACCCCCCAAGTGGAGATTAACCTTTTACCGACACACTCCGCCCCGGGCTAAGTGCTCGGCGGGTGGAGGTTAGCCGGTAGCGTTCCTCCGAAGTGGAGATTTACCTTTTACCGACACTCACCGTGCCGGGCTAAGTGCTCGACGGGTGGAGATTAACAGGTAGCGTACCCCCCAAGTGGAGATTAACCCCTTACCGACACTCACCGTGCCGGGCTAAGTGCTCGACGGGTGGAGATTTACAGGTAGCGTACCCCCCAAGTGGAGATTAACCTTTTACCGACACTCACCGTGCCGGGCTAAGTGCTCGACGGGTGGAGATTAACAGGTAGCGTACCCCCCAAGTGGAGATTAACCTTTTACCGACACTCTACGCCCCGGGCTAAGTGCTCGGCGGGTGGAGATTAAGCGGTAGCGTACCCCCGAAGTGGAGATTAACCTTTTACCGACACTCACCGCCCCGGGCTAAGTGCTCGACGGGTGGAGATTAACAGGTAGCGTACCCCCCAAGTGGAGATTAACCTTTTACCGACACTCTCCGCCCCGGGCTAAGTGCTCGGCGGGTGGAGGTTAGCCGGTAGCGTACCTCCCAAGTGGAGATTAACCCCTTACCGACACTCACCGTGCCGGGCTAAGTGCTCGGCGGGTGGAGATTAACAGGTAGCGTACCCCCCAAGTGGAGATTAACCCCTTACCGACACTCTCCGCCCCGGGCTTAGTGCGCGACGGGTGGAGATTAAGCGGTAGCGTACCTCCAAAGTGGAGATTAACCCCTTACCGACACTCACCGTGCCGGGCTTAGTCCTCGACGGGTGGAGATTAAGCGGTAGCGTACCCCCGAAGTGGAGATTAACCTTTTACCGACACTCACCGCCCCGGGCTAAGTGCTCGACGGGTGGAGATTAACAGGTAGCGTACCCCCCAAGTGGAGATTAACCTTTTACCGACACTCTCCGCCCCGGGCTAAGTGCTCGGCGGGTGGAGATTAACCGGTAGCGTACCTCCCAAGTGGAGATTAACCTTTTACCGACACTCACCGTGCCAGGCTAAGTGCTCGGCGGGTGGAGATTAACAGGTAGCGTACCCCCCAAGTGGAGATTAACCTTTTACCGACACTCTCCGCCCCGGGCTAAGTGCTCGGCGGGTGGAGATTAAGCGGTAGCGTACCCCCCTAGTGAAGATTAACCCCTTACCGACACTCACCGTGCCGGGCTCAGTGCTCGACGGGTGGAGATTAACAGGTAGCGTACCCCCCAAGTGGAGATTAACCTTTTACCGACACACTCCGCCCCGGGCTAAGTGCTCGACGGGTGGAGATTAACAGGTAGCGTACCCCCCAAGTGGAGATTAACCTTTTACCGACACTCTCCGCCCCGGGCTAAGTGCTCGGCGGGTGGAGGTTAGCCGGTAGCGTACCTCCCAAGTGGAGATTAACCTTTTACCGACACTCACCGTGCCGGGCTAAGTGCTCGGCGGGTGGAGATTAACAGGTAGCGTACCCCCCAAGTGGAGATTAACCCCTTACCGACACTCACCGTGCCGGGCTAAGTGCTCGACGGGTGGAGATTAACAGGTAGCGCACCCCCCAAGTGGAGATTAACATTTTACCGACACTCTCCGCCCCGGGCTAAGTGCTCGGCGGGTGGAGGTTAGCCGGTAGCGCACCTCCCAAGTGGAGATTAACCTTTTACCGACACTCACCGTGCCGGGCTAAGTGCTCGACGGGTGGAGATTGACCGGTAGCGTACCCCCCAAGTGGAGATTAACCTTTTACCGACACTCACCGTGCCGGGCTAAGTGCTCGACGGGTGGAGATTAGCAGGTAACGTACCCCCCAAGTGGAGATTAACCTTTTACAGACACTCTCCGCCCCTGGCTAAGTGCTCGGCGGGTGGAGATTAACCTTTTAGCGACACTCACCGTGCCGGGCTTAGTAGTGCTCGACGGGTGGAGATTAAGCGGTAGCATACCTCCAAAGCGGAGGTTAATCTTATAGAGACACTCACCGTGCCGGGATAAGTGCTCGACGGGTGGAGATTAAGCGGTAGCGTAACCCCGAAGTGGAGATTAACCCCTTACCCACATTCTCCGCCCCGGGCTTAGTGCACGACGGGTGGAGATTAACAGGTAGCGTACCTCCAAAATGGAGATTAACCCCTTACCGACACTCACCGTGCCGGGCTTAGTCCTCGACGGGTGGAGATTAAGCGGTAGCATACCCCCGACGTGGAGATTAACCTTTTAGCGACACTCTCCGTTCCGGGCTTAGTGCTCGACGGGTGGAGATTAAGCGGTAGCGTACCTCCAAAGTGGAGATTAACCCCTTACCGACACTCTACGTGCCGGGCTTGGTTCTCGACGGGTGGAGATTAAGCGGTAGCGTACCTCCTGAGTGGAGATTAACCCCTTACCGACACTCACCGTGCCGGGCTTAGTCCTCGACGGGTGGAGATTAAGCGGTAGCGTACCCCCGAAGTGGAGATTAACCTTTTACCGACACTCACCGTGCCGGGCTAAGTGCTCGACGGGTGGAGATTAACAGGTAGCGTACCTCCCAAGTGGAGATTAACCTTTTACCGACACTCTACGCCCCGGGCTAAGTGCTCGGCGGGTGGAGAATAAGCGGTAGCGTACCCCCGAAGTGGAGATTAACCCCTTACCGACACTCACCGCCCCGGGCTAAGTGCTCGACGGGTGGAGATTAACAGGTAGCGTACCCCCCAAGTGGAGATTAACCTTTTACCGACACTCTCCGCCCCGGGCTAAGTGCTCGGCGGGTGGAGGTTAGCCGGTAGCGTACCTCCCAAGTGGAGATTAACCTTTTACCGACACTCAACGTGCCGGGCTAAGTGCTCGGCGGGTGGAGATTAACAGGTAGCGTACCCCCCAAGTGGAGATTAACCCCTTACCGTCACTCTCCGCCCCGGGCTTAGTGCTCGACGGGTGGAGATTAAGCGGTAGCGTACCTCCAAAGTGGAAATTAACCCCTTACCGACACTCACCGTGCCGGGCTTAGTCCTCGACGGGTGGAGATTAACAGGTAGCGTACCCCCCAAGTGGAGATTAACCTTTTACCGACACTCACCGCCCCGGGCTAAGTGCTCGACGGGTGGAGATTAACAGGTAGCGTACCCCCCAAGTGGAGATTAACCTTTTACCGACACACTCCGCCCCGGGCTAAGTGCTCGGCGGGTGGAGGTTAGCCGGTAGCGTACCTCCGAAGTGGAGATTTACCTTTTACCGACACTCTCCGCCCCGGGCTAAGTGCTCGACGGGTGGAGATTAAACGGTAGCGTACCCCCCAAGTGGAGATTAACCTTTTACCGACACTCACCGTGCCGGGCTAAGTGCTCGACGGGTGGAGATTTACAGGTAGCGTACCCCCCAAGTGGAGATTAACCTTTTACCGACACTCACCGTGCCGGGCTAAGTGCTCGACGGGTGGAGATTAACAGGTAGCGTACCCCCCAAGTGGAGATTAACCTTTTACCGACACTCTACGCCCCGGGCTAAGTGCTCGGCGGGTGGAGATTAAGCGGTAGCGTACCCCCGAAGTGGAGATTAACCTTTTACCGACACTCACCGCCCCGGGCTAAGTGCTCGACGGGTGGAGATTAACAGGTAGCGTACCCCCCAAGTGGAGATTAACCTTTTACCGACACTCTCCGCCCCGGGCTAAGTGCTCGGCGGGTGGAGGTTAGCCGGTAGCGTACCTCCCAAGTGGAGATTAACCCCTTACCGACACTCACCGTGCCGGGCTAAGTGCTCGGCGGGTGGAGATTAACAGGTAGCGTACCCCCCAAGTGGAGATTAACCCCTTACCGACACTCTCCGCCCCGGGCTTAGTGCGCGACGGGTGGAGATTAAGCGGTAGCGTACCTCCAAAGTGGAGATTAACCCCTTACCGACACTCACCGTGCCGGGCTTAGTCCTCGACGGGTGGAGATTAAGCGGTAGCGTACCCCCGAAGTGGAGATTAACCTTTTACCGACACTCACCGCCCCGGGCTAAGTGCTCGACGGGTGGAGATTAACAGGTAGCGTACCCCCCAAGTGGAGATTAACCTTTTACCGACACTCTCCGCCCCGGGCTAAGTGCTCGGCGGGTGGAGATTAACCGGTAGCGTACCTCCCAAGTGGAGATTAACCTTTTACCGACACTCACCGTGCCGGGCTAAGTGCTCGGCGGGTGGAGATTAACAGGTAGCGTACCCCCCAAGTGGAGATTAACCTTTTACCGACACTCTCCGCCCCGGGCTAAGTGCTCGGCGGGTGGAGATTAAGCGGTAGCGTACCCCCCAAGTGAAGATTAACCCCTTACCGACACTCACCGTGCCGGGCTCAGTGCTCGACGGGTGGAGATTAACAGGTAGCGTACCCCCCAAGTGGAGATTAACCTTTTACCGACACTCACCGTGCCGGGCTAAGTGCTCGACGGGTGGAGATTAACAGGTAGCGTACCCCCCAAGTGGAGATTAACCTTTTACCGACACTCTACGCCCCGGGCTAAGTGCTCGGCGGGTGGAGAATAAGCGGTAGCGTACCCCCCAAGTGGAGATTTACCTTTTACCGACACTCACCGCCCCGGGCTAAGTGCTCGACGGGTGGAGATTAACAGGTAGCGTACCCCCCAAGTGGAGATTAACCTTTTACCGACACACTCCGCCCCGGGCTAAGTGCTCGGCGGGTGGAGGTTAGCCGGTAGCGTACCTCCCAAGTGGAGATTAACCTTTTACCGACACTCAACGTGCCGGGCTAAGTGCTCGGCGGGTGGAGATTAACAGGTAGCGTACCCCCCAAGTGGAGATTAACCCCTTACCGACACTCTCCGCCCCGGGCTTAGTGCTCGACGGGAGGAGATTAAGCGGTAGCGTACCTCCAAAGTGGAAATTAACCCCTTACCGACACTCACCGTGCCGGGCTTAGTCCTCGACGGGTGGAGATTAAGCGGTAGCGTACCCCCGAAGTGGAGATTAACCTTTTACCGACACTCACCGCCCCGGGCTAAGTGCTCGACGGGTGGAGATTAACAGGTAGCGTACCCCCCAAGTGGAGATTAACCTTTTACCGACACACTCCGCCCCGGGCTAAGTGCTCGGCGGGTGGAGGTTAGCCGGTAGCGTACCTCCGAAGTGGAGATTTACCTTTTACCGACACTCACCGTGCCGGGCTAAGTGCTCGACGGGTGGAGATTAAACGGTAGCGTACCCCCCAAGTGGAGATTAACCTTTTACCGACACTCACCGTGCCGGGCTAAGTGCTCGACGGGTGGAGATTTACAGGTAGCGTACCCCCCAAGTGGAGATTAACCCCTTACCGACACTCACCGTGCCGGGCTAAGTGCTCGACGGGTGGAGATTAACAGGTAGCGTACCCCCCAAGTGGAGATTAACCTTTTACCGACACTCTACGCCCCGGGCTAAGTGCTCGGCGGGTGGAGATTAAGCGGTAGCGTACCCCCGAAGTGGAGATTAACCTTTTACCGACACTCACCGCCCCGGGCTAAGTGCTCGACGGGTGGAGATTAACAGGTAGCGTACCCCCCAAGTGGAGATTAACCTTTTACCGACACTCTCCGCCCCGGGCTAAGTGCTCGGCGGGTGGAGGTTAGCCGGTAGCGTACCTCCCAAGTGGAGATTAACCCCTTACCGACACTCACCGTGCCGGGCTAAGTGCTCGGCGGGTGGAGATTAACAGGTAGCGTACCCCCCAAGTGGAGATTAACCCCTTACCGACACTCTCCACCCCGGGCTTAGTGCGCGACGGGTGGAGATTAAGCGGTAGCGTACCTCCAAAGTGGAGATTAACCCCTTACCGACACTCACCGTGCCGGGCTTAGTCCTCGACGGGTGGAGATTAAGCGGTAGCGTACCCCCGAAGTGGAGATTAACCTTTTACCGACACTCACCGCCCCGGGCTAAGTGCTCGACGGGTGGAGATTAACAGGTAGCGTACCCCCCAAGTGGAGATTAACCTTTTACCGACACTCTCCGCCCCGGGCTAAGTGCTCGGCGGGTGGAGATTAACCGGTAGCGTACCTCCCAAGTGGAGATTAACCTTTTACCGACACTCACCATGCCAGGCTAAGTGCTCGGCGGGTGGAGATTAACAAGTAGCGTACCCCCCAAGTGGAGATTAACCTTTTACCGACACTCTCCGCCCCGGGCTAAGTGCTCGGCGGGTGGAGATTAAGCGGTAGCGTACCCCCCAAGTGAAGATTAACCCCTTACCGACACTCACCGTGCCGGGCTTAGTCCTCGACGGGTGGAGATTAACAGGTAGCGTACCCCCCAAGTGGAGATTAACCTTTTACCGACACTCACCGTGCCGGGCTAAGTGCTCGACGGGTGGAGATTAACAGGTAGCGCACCCCCCAAGTGGAGATTAACATTTTACCGACACTCACCGTGCCGGGCTAAGTGCTCGGCGGGTGGAGGTTAGCCGGTAGCGCACCTCCCAAGTGGAGATTAACCTTTTACCGACACTCACCGTGCCGGGCTAAGTGCTCGACGGGTGGAGATTGACCGGTAGCGTACCCCCCAAGTGGAGATTAACCTTTTACCGACACTCACCGTGCCGGGCTAAGTGCTCGACGGGTGGAGATTAGCAGGTAACGTACCCCCCAAGTGGAGATTAACCTTTTACAGACACTCTCCGCCCCGGGCTAAGTGCTCGGCGGGTGGAGATTAACCTTTTAGCGACACTCACCGTGCCGGGCTTAGTAGTGCTCGACGGGTGGAGATTAAGCGGTAGCATACCTCCAAAGTGGAGGTTAATCTTATAGAGACACTCACCGTGCCGGGATAAGTGCTCGACGGGTGGAGATTAAGCGGTAGCGTAACCCCGAAGTGGAGATTAACCCCTTACCCACATTCTCCGCCCCGGGCTTAGTGCACGACGGGTGGAGATTAAGCGGTAGCGTACCTCCAAAGTGGAGATTAACCCCTTACCGACACTCACCGTGCCGGGCTTAGTCCTCGACGGGTGGAGATTAAGCGGTAGCATACCCCCGACGTGGAGATTAACCTTTTAGCGACACTCTCCGTTCCGGGCTTAGTGCTCGACGGGTGGAGATTAAGCGGTAGCGTACCTCCTGAGTGGAGATTAACCCCTTACCGACACTCTACGTGCCGGGCTTGGTTCTCGACGGGTGGAGATTAAGCGGTAGCGTACCTCCTGAGTGGAGATTAACCCCTTACCGACACTCACCGTGCCGGGCTTAGTCCTCGACGGGTGGAGAATAAGCGGTAGCGTACCTCTCAAGTGGAGATTAACCTTTTAGCGACACTCTCCGTGCCGGGCTTAGTGCTCGACGGGTGGAGAATAAGCGGTAGCGTACCTCCCAAGTGGAGATTAACCTTCTACCGACACTCTCCGTCTCGGGCTTAGTACTCGACGGGTGGAGGTTAAGCGGTAGCGTACCTCCCAAGTGGAAATTAACCCGTTAGCGGTAAACTCCACCCGATACCTAACGGTGTCTAGCGGTCGAGTTTCACTCCACAGCACACTAGCGGATTCTAGTACTTCATTTCAACAAATCATTATTTTTACTATCGCTATACGGACAATCGCGCAGGCCGCACAACTAACAAACTTTCGAGTCGACCCCTCCCACTCCTCCACCCGCTTTATGCTCGATGAGGGAACCGTTGCTCGTCCTGTGGTTCGCTTATGAAAAGAAATTATATAACACATAGGTCGGCCGAATAGTTTGACCAGAGGTGGCTGGACGAGGATGTCCCCCTACGTCCTGCCCACCGGTTGTTGCCGATTCCGGCGAAACTACTGACTCAACCACGGAAAGTTGCACCTGCTCAACACGTCTGGGCTTGAGGTTCGCCCGCTACAATTTCTAAAAACTGTGTAGAGGGACACATTATTGCTATGTACTGATTCGTGTCGCGCCAATTTTTAGACCAGGTGAGTGTGGATTATGATGTTTGATTTCGACAGCGCCATTCGTGTGCACTCCGTTCATGAAACTGTATTACATGTATCTGCCGAGGTGCAGAATCGGTTGTTTTGAAAGTAGAACACGCCCTACTACTTTCAGTCCCTGTGCGTGCCTTATGGTGTCTTTCAGTCGCTGTGCGTGCGTTATGGTGTCTATCTTCGACAGCAGTCGTTGTCTCATTGTGTGTGGGGGGGGGGGGGGGGGGGGGGGAGGGGGGGCCGATGGTGTGTGTGTGTGTGTGTGTGTGTGTGTGTGTGTGTGTTCGTGCGTACGTGTGGTGATGCGTTTGTGTCATGTTATGCGAGTGTTGATGTGTGTGTATGTACGTGTGTGTGTGTGTGTGTGTGTGTGTGTGAGAGAGAGAGAGAGAGAGAGAGAGAGAGAGAGAGAGAGAGAGAGAGAGAGAGAGAGAGTGTCTGTGTGTTAATGCGAGTGTATGTTGCGCTGTTGCGTGCTGCTTTGTTGTACGAGCTCGTGCGTGTGTATGTGTGACTGATTGCTTGTTTCGTTGTGTGTGTGTGTGTGTGTGTGTGTGTGTGTGTGTGTGTGTGCGTGCCTGCGCGTGTGAGTACGTGAGAGGGGGGGGGGCGTCAGTTTGTGCCTATAAGTGTTTGCTGATGGGTGTGAGGGCGGGAGAGTGTTTGTCTGTAAGCTTACGTACATTCGTGAGTCAATCAGTCTGTCAACGCGCGCGGGTGTGTGCCTACTGAATCAGTGATGCATGTCTTTTCCGGTTTGTGTATATGTGTGTGTGTGTTGATGCGTGTGTATCATGTTATGCGCGTGTTGATGTGTGTGTGTGTGTGTGTGTGTGTGAGATAGAGAGTTAGTGTGTGAATGTGTGTCTGGGTTTGTATGCTAAGCTGATGCGTGCTGCTTTTTGAGAGCGGGCGTAAATATGTGTGATTGTTTGTTTGTTTCGTTGTGTGTGTGCGCGAGTGTGTGAGTGTGAAAGAGAAGGAGAGAGAGAGAGAGAGAGAGAGAGAGAGAGAGAGAGAGAGAGAGAGACAGCGAGGGCGTGTGTTTCTGCCTACAAGCATGCATGTGTTTGCTGATGGGCGCGCGTGTGTGTATGTGAAGAGTGTGTGTGTGTGTGTGTGCGTGTGTTTACGTTCATACGTGAGTCAATCAGTCTGTTAGAGTGCGCGGGTGTGTGCCTACTGAATCAGTGATGCATGTTTTTGCTGTGTGTGTATGTGTGTGCGTGTGTGTGTGTGTGTTCATGTGTGCTGATGCGTCTGTATCCTGATATGAGCGTGTTGATGTGTGTGTATGTGTGTGAGAGAGAGAGCGCATCTGTGTGCTTATGCGTGTGTTTGTAGCGCTGATGCGTGCTGCTTTTTTTAGAGCGTGCGAGCATATGTGTGATTGTTTGTTTGTTTCGTTGTGTGTGTGCGCGAGTGTGTGAGTGTGAAAGAGAAGGACAGAGAGAGAGACACAGCGAGGGCGTGTGTTTGTGCCTACAGGCGTGCATGTGTTTGCTGATGGGTGTGTGTGCGCGTTTGTGTATGTGGAGAGGGTGTGTGTGTATGTGTGTGTCTGTGCGTGTGTATTTACGTTCATACGTGAGTCAATCAGTCTGTTAGAGTGCGCGGGTGTGTGCCTACTGAATCAGTGATGCATGGTTTTGCTGTGTGTGTGTGTGTATGTGTGTGTGTGTGTGTGTGTGCGTGTGTGTGTGTGTTTATTCATTAGTGCTGTCGAATATCTCCATACAAAAACTTCCATAGCGATAGTGTGCGTGCAGAGTTCGACTCCCCGCTTCCGTCCAAAATCTCCCTCCGTTGGCCGCGCAAGCCGACATCCTCACAAAGACCACCATAGATGTAGTATTCAGGCGGGGGAGTTTGAGCCCCCGCTCACTTTGAATCGAATTACCCGGTACCGGGGAGTGCTTTGACTCAATGGGCGGGATTAAAGGCACGCGCAAGGATGAACTTTATGGTTATCGGCTACAGGCCGTACAAGCGTTGACAGTGTTTGTTTCATCTAAGCTTTCCAGTACTTACACGTGCACGAATCGCTGCGTATTTCGAGAACAACGAGAATACCACCGTCCACCGCGTTGGATTGGTAACGTTTTTCTGTGGCGGAGAGCGCTGACGGCAGGACGAGTAATCTCTAGCGAGTCACCACATAGACAAGCTGAAAGTCTGAGCAGCCACAAACAACCCCTCCTATAGCGACTCACCATAGAGAGGATCGTACCACCCTCAGTTTTAGCCCCCTTAATCCTCGGCCTAGCAGATTACCTTCTCCCTGACGGCACCGCAACCGTTGCAACAATAGAAGCGCTATGGGTGACAAGCGTTGTACCGGGAATTGGAGCCGGAGACGGGGCTCTTGACGTGTTGTTCGGCGTCTTCCTTTTCTTTGCATTGCGGCAGTCGGACTTTGTCGGTCTCGGGTGCCGCCCGTGCTATTCTCACCTTGTTTCCTGCCTTTCAAGCTTTTATCACCAACCTATCCTCGCATGGCTGTAGGCTTGCAGAGCAAATCGCCACAACGTCGTCAAGGGAGGGGTAGCTTACCTTTCCGTCGACCTCAGCTCCTCATCTGGGTACTTCCCAATCCCACAGACTGTGGGTACTGGTGCAGCCCTCGCGCGCGGAAGTCAAATATAACTCAAATTTACGTAGTATATTAAACAGTATACGTGTACGAGGATTTGATTTTGGCGAAAGCAAGGATTTAGTCCCTGATTTACTACTGTTTTGATCCCCAAAACACGGGACTAAATCCGAGCAACGTTTTAGTCCCAGTTATGCAAGGATTTAGTCCCACACCCCCCACTACCCCGACAGACCTTCATAATCCTAGGGGTCCTTGAGCGTGGGCCCGGGTGAGCGCGGAGGCCCCCGCTCAAGAAAAGGCTGCTCGGTGGACGCGCGATCAGAGGGGGGAGGGTACGGCCACATGCCGGAAAACCGACAGGTACCCGGGTACCAGACAGAGAAAAAACCGGGGAAATGAGCGGGGAAAATTCAGGCGCGGAGGCACGAGCGCTAGTTTTTTCTATGTCTGTGTGTCTCGCCCCCCCCCAACTTGTCCTCGAGGTGATGGGGGACCTCGACACGGAGGACCGCCGCGTCGGTGGACGCGGCAAGACCTTGGAGCGGGGCTTACGGGATGGGACGGCGGGATCGACGAGCGACCGCGCGAGGAGGGGTTTTTTGCCAGCCTTTCCCCTCCTACCTTCGGCAAGCCCGAAGTCACGCGGGAGCTAGATTAGGCTGGCCCGTCGTCCCTCCCGAACGCCGACCGGCCTAGGCCGGTCGACACCCGGGTTCGGCGGGAGCGGGCCGTGCATCGTGAAGGTCGAGCAGCAATTTAGTTTTGCATTTCTAGGCAAGTGGATTTATTTTTAGATCTGTTTTTCTGGATTACAAAATTATTACGCTGTTACTGCTTAGGTGGGGGGACTGTGGCAATTACTGTGGTTGCTTACAGTTATATAACTCCCGAGGAACGTCGACACACATTGCAGATAGGTGTGTCGATAAGAAATGTACCTGGTCGGAGAGACCCGGGCCCAACTTGCTAATAAGTCATGTATGGCGAAGTAGAGTGGCCCGTGAGACAGCAACCGGTCCAGTTTGCCGGCACTTGTTGTAAACAATTTCAATATTTCAGTTTCAATTTAGATTTAAGAGAATCTGACTATTTACCCGAGGGCACGTTTTGCCAGTACCTTAAAAGCCGGAGGCTTGCGCAGCCTAGTATTGATGAAGCGGTTTGGCTAGGAGGAGCTAGCCGAAGTATTGTCACGCCGCTAGAGATGGGGTCATGGTGGAGTCGATGTATTTCTTTCTGTTACATAACTGCTTTTGGGCCACCCACCCATGTATTTGACGACGTGGAGTGGGGCACTAATGCAGCTAGCAGCGGAGGCGGCACCTTTACGGAGGCTGTGCGATGTCCATTTGAATCCATTCGGAGGTGTGGCGCCGACGGCGGTGTAAGCGTCGAGGAGCCAGGCGGAGAGCATAGCAGCTGCGTGCCAATCGCTTGAGTTCTAGTAAGGTGCGAAGCTCCATAGTGCGGCTTGGGGGGGGGGGGGTGTTGTAGAATTTCTCGCAATAGGTAGCGCGCTGCGCGCAATACCATTCCAGCAGGTCTGCGAGGGTCAGGTTGGCCGTGGTTGGTATAGCCATGATTGGTTTGCCGGCCGCGCCGCGTCGCTGGTCGCCTTTAGCTTTTCGGATGAATAGCCAAGTTTGTCCGGACGGCCGGTCGACAGCGAGGTCTTGAGTAAGGCACAATACTCAAGATTCCGCTCTACAGAAAAAACGCATAATTCGTACATAGAGCCAGTAGTGCTCGGAATCGAGCGATCAGGTGTCGCGATGGCGGCGTCCACATGAGGTGTGTGTGGAGTTCGGCGGCGGCGTTGAGTAGTGAAAGTGCAAGCGGGGCTGGTAACGGGAGGCGAGAGTCTGCGGCATGTAAACGCTCCTGCTGCATTTCGAGCCCGCGTCTAGCATCCGCTAAGAGTTCGCCGACTGCGATTCGTTGTTGTTGGTGGTCGCGGAAGAATTTGTTGATTGCGGAGTAGTATTGATGTAGCGATGCCGCGGCGACAATGCCTCGCAGTCCTAACCAGGCCGTGTAGCGGACGATGGACTGTGTGGTAGCTTTCAATGGGTGGATGTCTTCTTCGTTGCAGAAAGCGACGAATTGACGCATACCGCTGTCGTAATTTGCGTACGTTGTCGGTGCTAGGGAGCTGATCAACATGTGTAGCGCTGTGGTTCCGACCTAGTCGGTTCCCAATAGCTTGCGAAGCTGCGCAGTCATGGTAGCAGTCCACGGCGCGTGCGCATCAGGTTCTCGAAGTTAATATCGGGCGGGGCGCGAGTGTACTTGTGGGTGGATAGTGCTCGCGCGTAGATCGGCGACGCTAGGGCTGGACGTTCGCAATGTGCGTCCTATTGCGCCTCCGCGGGTGTGCACCCAGGCCGGCGTGGCGGTTGAATAGCCACGATGCTCCATCTTGGTCGTCCGACCCCCTCGCGCGAGCCGTGCCGACCGGGGAAGAACATGTCGCGTGAGGCGGGGCAGTGGATGGTCTCGGTGGCCATGTTGTTCAAGTCATGGAACCACGGTTTGTTGAGCCAATAGGGTGCGATGACGGTGGCCGCCGCGCCCGACTGGCGTAGCTTTGCATAGAGGGCGAATAGAGTTGTCCACGGCGGGTTACAATAGTTGGCTTCGCGTTTCCACGCGGTGTCCGCGAGGTGCAAACAGTCGACGTCCTCGCACTTGGGGTCGCGCCACCGGGCGTTGAAACGTGGGAGCTGTGTGTTTTCCATAGTCGCAAAGCGGTTGATCGAGTGAGGTCCCCACGCTGTTTGGAGGTAGCTGAAAATCCGAGGGTTGAGCTGCCAGTCGTCGCGGTCGAGTTCCCGGCTGAGGCTGTCGGCCCATATGTTCGCCGCTGAGCGGATGTACCAGGGTCGGATGTTGATGTCGTTGACGTCCAGTAAGTGCCATAGCCGGCGTAGCTCGGTCATCATGACGGGGGAACGCGTAGTCAACTTGGACAGCGTCGCTACGACGGCGGTGTTGTCCTCGTGGAGTAAAACGTGTCGTCCTCGTAGCTGTGGTTAAAAGGACTCGATCGCGAGGCGCACGGCTCGGAGTTCCTTCTAGGTGATGTGTTGGTGTCGGTCGTCGTCGTACCAAAAACCGCGTGCCTGGTAGGCAAGGTTGTCGTTCAGTACGGCTCCCCATCCGTAACCGCTTGAGTCGGCGTGGAAGTATGCTGTCTCGATGGGCTTGTAGATAAAGCGGCCGTTGTGTTGGTCGGGTTCTGTACGCCACCACTCGAGGTCGCGTTTGAGCTGATGCGTCATCCGGACTCGTCCGCCCCATCCCTACCGTGTAGCAAGTACGCAGTGTAGTTCGCGAAGAAAGAAACGGGCTGGCGCGATGGCGAGATAGAGAAAGTGCGCCTTTCCCGCGAACGCCGCGAGTTGTCTGGCGGGTAGCCAATGAGCGGTAGTCGCAGCGCGGCCGAGTAGCGCCGAAGCTTGTTTGGAGAGGGCTTGCAGCTTGTGGTCTGGGGCTCGAAATTCGCCTTTCATGAGGTTGATTGTTAGGCCGAGGTGGTTGCCCACCTGTGTGGGTTCCCATATAGGCCTTTGTCGGGGTTGCGGTGGAGGCCGAGCTGGTGCAGTAGGGTCTCGACGCGGTCGTGAAGACGTAGAGCTGCCTCGTACGAGCTAGCCATGAACAGAAAGTCGTCCATGTAGGGTAGTAGACGCACGCCGCGCCAGCGGACGTTGCGAAGGAAGCGTCGCGACGGCTTGTACGGCGTCGCAGTCTTGGCGGTCACCGGAGTGGGCGCCCGTCGCAGGTAGTTGGTGAACGCCTGCGTGAGCTTACAAAAATAGGAGGCGGACCCCGACCAGCCCATCGGGAGGCACGCGAGGCGCCACAGCTCGCCTTTGTAATTCACCGTGAAGAAGTCACGGTCTTCCTCCCGGATGCCGAGTGTGTAGTAATGGTCCGCGAGGTCGAGCGAGACGAAGTAGTCGCCCGGGCGGGACAGGTGGCGTAGGTGCTTGAGGGTCTCGCACGACATGTTGAATTTCGCGCAGTATCTCTTGAGTTCGCGCAGGTCGATAATAAGACCCCACTTGTTCACCCCGGGCTTGGGGACGAGAAACATGCGGGAGATGTAGCGGGTGTTGTAGGCGCGTTCCCAGGCTCCGCAATCTTCGAAGCGTGGATGTCTGTTGATAGGAAGTCAAGTTGGGGCTGGGTGACTTCCTTCATGGAAACTCCGTGGTTGAAAGGTCGGGGACGTAGGCCGTTCTTGAACTTGACCCGCATGCCATGGAGGATCCAGCTCACGACTTGACCGCTCGCGCCGATATGCTCCCACTCCCGCCATCTTAGCCGCACGCGGTGACGCATGTAGTCGGATGACGGGGAGCAAGAATCGGCGCGGCGGGTCGCACCATCACTTCTTCGTGGAGGGTTTCGTCCCGTCGCTAGGCTTAATTCCGGCCGCCGCCGCCGCCGCCGCCGCTGCTGCTGCTGCTGCTGCGGCCTTGCGCTTGTCGCCATACGCCTTCTTGGCCTTGGCGTCCTGTCCGGGTGGCTTGCCCTGCGTAGTCCTTGCGAACGCTGCTCCAGCAGATGCTTTGTTGGCGGCATGCAAGCCGACTTCGAGCGTCCTGTCGACGAACGCTTGGCGTAGCTCGTCCAATGGGCCGGAGACCGCAGTAGGGCGCGGGCGGCAGAAACGCTCGTGGGCGAGTTCAGCGAACACTCGGTCCGAATCCAAGCTCGTTTGTCCGCCCTTTGTGAGGCGGAGTAAGTCCAATCGAGTACGGGCGGCCTCCTCCGTCGCTGTGTGGGTGCGATGAACCGCTCGGATGAGGGCAACGGCCGCCGCTTGCTCCGCTAGTAGAGGAGGACCAGCTGACAGCGCGTCCAAAAGCCTCGCCGATTGCCGCGTAGGCGCAGCTGTCGAAGAAGGCATAGCACTTGATGCGGAGGTACTCGTCGTACCGCGCATGGGATTTTCTGTCGTTGAGGAAACGGGTTGTGTCGTCCAAAGGCGTCCAAAGGCGATCTTCATCGATGTCGCGAGGGGGGCAATTCCAAGCCGGCACGGATGACTTTTCCGTAGGCGGCAAAGTCGACGAACTCGGGCTCGTGGAGCTCGGGGTCGTCGTTCAGCATGTCGATAGGTGGCTCATGGGCTGCCTTACCACCCTCAGTCGCAATGGTTGCGTCAAGGGGAATGGATTGCTGCTAATTCGTAAGCACTATTAAACCATGCAAACACGAAATTGAAATTGAAATTGAAATTGTTTACAACATGTACCGTATGCGCCGGTTTTTCACCAAAAAGCCGGATGCGTCGGCTGCTGTCTCTTGGCCTCCCAACTATGCTGTCTCTGGGCCCTCCAATTTGTCGGGAGGGTCGGTGCGGAGGGTGAGGAGAGAGGTGAGACTTGCGATGGTGGATGAGTGCGGTGTGCCCGTGCGGCTCATGGCTATGGGTAGGATGTCGACTTCGGTACCTGGCCAGTGGTTTCGGATGGCATTTGCGAGGGGTGTGTATTTGTCCCTAATCAAGCGGGCTGTGTGTGAGAGGTTGTGGTCGGTGCAGTACTTCCACTCCCCTATCTGTATTTTCCTGATAGATGAGTATCGGCGGCGGCCGTTGTTGTGACCGACGAAGCGAGGTTCGAGGAGGCGTATGAAATCGGGTTTGTGCGCCGGGGGACGTAGTGCAGGCGGGAGGATTTCGGGGGGGAGGATAGCGGGGCACGAGGTTAGGGAGTCGGGCGAGAGACCTTCGTCTGCATCAACAAGGCGGGTGGGCATGTGGGTGGGGTGTGGGGGGTGACAGTCAAGAGGGGTGTAGGTGGGGGTGGGGCGGGTGAAAGACTTGATGGGTTTGTTACCGAAGTCTGCAGTGATAGTCTCCCAGCGACCTCCGTTGTGGCGTTCCAGAGGGATAGTACGAGTTGTAGCGCGCTGTTGTGACGGTCCTGTCTTAGGCCAGACATGTATGGGCAGTTACCGGCCATGTGGCCGTTGCTGGTGAATTGTCCACACATGGGACATCGCATGGTGGGGTTGTGTGTGAGGAGGCGGGTGTTGTGGACGCCCCATATGAATTCTTGTTTGTGTGTGAATTGGGTGTTGGTGAGTGTTGTGAGTTTTTTGTGGAAGGTGAAGTCGGCGCCGTCTGCCGCGGCGCGGGCGAGGAGGGCGCCGTGTTTGGATGTTTGTGAGACTGGTGTAAGTGTGTGCTTGCAGCTGTGGGTGTGTGCGTCGGCTTTGAGGTTTGTGTATATGTAGGGTATGGGTTCCCCTTGAGTCTGTGGTATGAGGGTGTAAGGCGAGGTCCAGTGACCAATGGACACGTCCGAGCCTGTGTTGTATGTTGTGTTTGGTGGTTGACCATCTGCTACTTGGTTAGCGAGTGCGTCTGCGAGGTCGTTGCCGAGTGAGTGGTTGTGTGCTTTAATTTTGCCGAGATGTGTGCGGATGCCTGCGTCGCAGCGGGTTATTATGGTGCGTGTGATGGAGAGGAGTGTGTCGCGGTGGATGTTGTGCCTATAAGCGGAGGGGCAGTTAAGGTATCCTTGTATGAGACGGAGGGAGCACGCACTGTCAGTTAGGAGGTGGGTATGGCCTAGTTGGAGGCCTATGTCAATGCCAGCTAGTTCGGCTCGATTGATAGTATGGGAGGGAGGGGCAGAGGTCACCAGGATTTTGATGTTGGTGTCCGAGGCTGGGTGGGTGGCTGCCGCCCCGAGAGGGGAGCTGCCTCCTTTTTTCGAGCCGTCTGTGTATACGAAGTCCTGCCAGTTCCGAGCAAGAGTTCCTCTGGTGGGGGAGTATGTTAGTCGTGTGCGTTCTTGGAGGGGGTAGGTAAGGGGGTGAGTGGGGTTGGGGGGTAAATGGTATATGCCTGCGGAGTGAGGTGAGTAGGAGTCGGTGAGGTGTGGAGGTGGGATGGTGATGGTGGGGCTTGGGAGGTGTGTGTCGCATATAGACTCGAGGGTGTTGTGGAGTGCGGTCATGGCTGTGTGTGCGGGTAGGGTGGGGAGTGCGCGGGAGTTAGCGACGAGGTAGATGTCGACCATCCAGCGTGTGCCGAAAGGGGTAGGGGTGGGGTGGCCTGTGTGTTGGTCGGGGAGTAAGAAGGTGTTCGCGTCGTTGGGAAGGGTGTATAGGTGATGTGTAGGGGGAGTTGATATATTTGGAGTGGCGGTATGGTGTGTGTTCCCAACGGGGGAGTATGAGGATGGTAGCGCTGGGGGTGTGTGAGGTTGTGAGGTGTGCGCTGGTGATTGCATGTTCCATGGCTCGGCGCATGCATTCGTGGTCGTATTCGGGGTTGGCGATGTTGGTGCCTTGCCATGTGTGTGGGGCATTCCTGCCGCTGGATGAGAAGACTATGTCTTCGGGGTAGAGTGAGTGGTAGGTGTGCGAGTGGAGTGATTTATTGAGGGGGTCTGAGTAGAGTTATGTCTGGATGTGGAATGTGTGACGGAGGGCCGAGAGGAGGTCCTCTCTGGTGGCCCATCTGTTGCGGGTGGTGGTGGCGGGTGTAGGTGAGTGGATTTCTGAGCGGGAGCCTAGGCGAGTGAGGAGGTTGTAGACCTCCTCTTCGAATGTATGATCGGAGAGGTCGGGGCGAAAGAGTTGGTATAGGTGGCGGACGCGGGGGCCGTTAAGGGTGGTGACTGCGCGGCCGTCGGGAGTGCAGAGTATTGTGGTATCGTAGTGCCAAGCACGCATACGCCCCACCACCACGGATAAGATAAAGAAAATAAAAACTCGAGCCAATGCGGCCTACGACACCTGCCCCAAACTCTCCCACCGCCGATTGAAAATTAAAAGCGGCCTCCTACCCCCCGCCGGCGCCGCCTCCACCCTCCACCGCATTACCAAACCCGATAAAACCACCGCATCCTCTCCCTCCGCCGTCATTGACGCGGTACACTCTCACTTCGCTAGCGAACTCGGCTGCGCCACCCCACACGAACTACCCACCCCCCCATGGGAACTCCCCGACAACCCCGACAACTTTACCATCGAACCCCGCGGTGACCCCTCTCTCACCCTTGCCGACATGATTACCCGCGACACTTTCGATAAAACCCTCAACTCCCTAGGCACCGGCAAAGCCCCCGGCCCCGACGGTATCCCCAATGAAATAATCAAATTCCTACCACCGGCGACCCGCTCCGCCCTCTTCTCTCTCCTCTCCCTCCTAGCACACAAATCCTACACCCCTCCTGATTGGTGCCACAGCACAACATGCCTCCTACATAAAAAAGGCGACCCCTCCCTCCTCGATAACTACCGCCCTATCGCCCTCATGAATAACCTCCTTAAACTATGGACAGCACTAATCAAAGATGCAGGCTCGAAGTACGCCGAAACCCACGGCATTCTCAGCGACCAACAAGACGGATTCCGACAACACCGCAGTATCCACGACGCCCTCTCCTCCCTCATTATGACAATGGAGGACGCGAAACTCCACAACAAAGACATCTACGTCATGTACGCAGATTTCAAAGGCGCCTTCAACGCCGCGGACCACCGTATCATGTTCAAACACATGCGTCAACTCGGTATGCCCCCCACCTTTGTCGACACATGCGAACACCTCTACGGGGTCTCAACCACAGACTATATTACACCACATGGCCCCACCCCTTCTATAGACATTAATCGCGGAACCCTCCAGGGCGACACCCTCTCCCCCTTTCTATTCACCCTCTTCCTTGAACCCTTTCTTCGCTGGCTCACGGTGGGAAGCCGGGGATACCGCCCAGGCCCCCCCGCTACTAACGTCGACCCCACAGAACCCACAGCCACATACCCAGGACACGGCTTCGCCGACGACCTCAGCCTCGCCACGGGCTCGACCCCCAACATGACCATCCAGCTCAGAAAACTCTCCCTCTTCAGCGCCTACACGGGCATGACCGTCAACATCCGCAAATGCTGCATCACCGGCGCCCTCTGGCGCACAGGCAACGCCCTCACCCTCGCCAACACTACCCTCCTCGCATCCCGCCTGCAAACTCAGTTCATCTCCCTAAACTCCACCCCGGCCCCCATCCCCTCCATTGGCCCCAAGGACACATACCGCGTCCTAGGGGTAGAACTGAACACCTCCCTCAACTTCACCAAACACTGGCAAGAACTCAAACGTACCACTGCATCCCTCATCACCACCCTTTCCACCTCCCCACTAACACAATCCCGCAGAATCAGGGTCATCCGTGGACTCCTCATCGGAAAGCATTTCACCCTCCAGCTCGGCCTCTTCACCGACTCCCAACTCGACACTCTCGAAGGACAAATCTGCCGCGCACTCCGCTCCGCCGTCTCCTCGGTACGTAACCTTCCCCGCACCGCCCTTCACCGCCCTACCTCAGACCTAGGATACGGCCTCCCCTCCCTCAAAGCCCACGCCGCACAACTCACAGTTTGCCACCTACATAAAATCATGAACAACTCAGGCTATAGAGGCCACATGGCCCGCGCACACATACGCACCCTATCCACCACGTACTCCCACTGGCCCTCGGAATCCATCATGTCAACCTGTTACACCCCACCCACACTAAAGTGCTTAGTCAGAGCTCAACGCGATGCGGGCACCCTATTCCACAACATCCCTCCACTCTCCCTCACCAACCCTATCGCCTCCACAATCCGCGCCCACTTCACCACTCAAGACAACGCCCTCCTCGCCTCACTCCGGGACAAAGCCACACACATCACCGACCCTCACACATATAAACAAGCCTACTGCGATTTCTCCCCCCGCAAAACACACGCCTCCCTCCTACCCCGCCTCACCCCCCTCTGGAAAAGTAACATCACCTCGTGGCCACAAGTCCTCCTCAGAGCCACCTCATCCTCCTTCATCCTCAAATCATGCAAATCCATCACCACACTCACGGGGTCCACCACCCCACTCTCAGTTCCCATCCGCCTCCTCGCCGCAATCCTCACCGAACCCCTCGATACTATCCACAACCGCCTCCCCATCACAAGCCTCACTACCAACCAAGCATCCCCCCCCACCACTATACACCCCTCATGGATTCCCCTCCTCTCCCCTCACCTCCCCCGCTCACCCCCCACCCTCTCATCCGGCATCTACACCTCCCGCACCACTCACCCCACCCCCACCGCACCCACCACACACTTAGACACAGAATACCTCACCCCCTCAGACCACCACTACCCCCCCTGCGACGTAACACGCATCATTTCCAAACACAAGGACACAGAATACGGCCAAACGCAGTACATGGTTGAATGGGCCCCGGAACACCTCACGGAATGGGACATTCAGTTACAACTCGACGACGGCTTCCGCCTCATCTCCTCCACTCCCACATCGGTATGCCTCCCCTCCCCCTCCCCCACCGCCTGCTCCATCTGTCATGACCCCCTGCACACAGAACCCTCCTCCACCTGCTGCACATGCCCGCACTTTGCCATACACTCCCAATGCCGCCCAGCTCAGGGACCCGCCACATGGCAGTGCGAGTGGTGTGCTCGCGGCCAACAACACGACCTCACCCACCTCCACGAAGTGCAGTGGGCCCCATGCCTACAACTCCACGACACCATCAGTGAGACCCCCTCCGGCCCCACCGCCCTCACCGCATTTAACTCCGGCTATGTCCCCTCCACCACACCCATTTTGCCAGAACCCGGACCCCCTCCGTGGTCACACCCCCTAATCACATTCAACCATGACCCCATCAACCCCGACCTCGACATGCTCCCTACCGGTAAATTCGCTATCCACGCACACCCATCACTCCACGACACCACCATACTCTGCACTCCCGACGGCCGCGCGGTCACCACCCTTAACGGCCCCCGCGTCCGCCACCTCTACCAACTCTTTCGCCCCGACCTCTCGCAGCATACGTTCGAAGAGGAGGTCTACCACCTCCTCACCCGCCTAGGTTCCCGCTCAGAAATCCACTCACCCACACCCGCCACCACCACCCGTAATAGATGGGCCACCAGAGAAGACCTCCTCACAGCTCTCCGTCACACATTCCGCATCCAGACAGAACTCTACTCCGACCCCCTCAATAAATCCCTTCACTCCCACACCTACCACTCCCTCTACCCCGAAGATATAGTCTTCTCATCTAGCGGCAGCAATGCCCCGCACACCTGGCAAGGCACCAACATAGCCAACCCCGAATACGACCACGAATGCATGAGACGAGCCATGGAACACGCAATCACCAGCGCACACCTCACAGCCCCTCACACACCCAGCGCAACCATCCTCATCCTCCCCCGATGGGAACACACACCCTACCGCCACTCCAAATACATCAACTCCCCATACACCCACCACCTTTACACCCTCCCCAATGACGCAAACACCTTCCTACCCCCCGACCAACACACTGGCAACCCCACCCCTACCCCATTCGGCACACGATGGATGGTCGACATATACCTCGTCGCCAACCCCCTCGCACTCTCCACCCTCCCATCACCCACAGCCATGACCGCACTTCACAACACTCTCGAATCTATCTACGACACTCACCTCCCCAACCCCATCATCACCCCCCCTCCTCCACACCTCTTTGGCACCTACTCACCCCACTCAGCGGGTATATACCACCGCCCCCCAAACCCAACTCACCCCCTCACATACCCCCTCCCGGACCGCGTGCATCTAACGTACCCCCCCACCAGAGGCACCCCTGCTTGGAACTGGCAGGACTTTGTATACACAGACGGCTCGAAAAAAGGAAGCTCGTCCCCCCTCGGAGCAGCAGCTACCCACCCCGCCTCGGACACCAAAATCAAAATCATGGTGACCTCTACCCCTCCCTCACATACAATAAATCGCGCTGAATTAGCTGGCATAGATATAGGCCTCCAACTTGGCCGCACCCACCTCCTCACAGACAGTGCGTGCTCCCTCCGCCTCATACAAGGTTACTTAAACTGCCCTTCCGCTTACCGCCACAACATTCACCGCGACACCCTCTTATCCATCACACACACCCTTAAAACCCGCTGCGACGCAGGCATCCGTACACACCTCGGCAAAATCAAAGCCCACAACCATTCCCTAGGCAACGACCTCGCAGACACCCTCGCCAACCTCGTCGCGGATGGTCACCCACCCGACACTACATACACCACAGGTTCAGAGGTCACGATAGGCCACTGGACATGGCCATACACCCTCATCCCACAAACCCTAGGGGACCCCATACCCTACAGATACACCAACCTCAAAACCGACGCACACACCTACAGCACAAAACACACACACACTCCTCTCTCGCAAACAACCAAACACGGAGCCCTCCTCGCCCGCGCCGCGAAGGACGGCGCCGATTTCTCTTACCACAAAAAACACTCAACCCTCACAAATATCCAGTTCACACACAAACAAGAATTCATGTGGGGCGTCCACAACACCCGCCTACTTACTCACAACCCCACCCTGCGCTGCCCCCTATGTGGCCAATTCACTAGCAACGGCCACATGGCCGGTAACTGCCCCTCTATGTCTGGTCTAAGACAGGACCGACACAACAGCGCTCTGCAACTCCTACTCTCCCTACTGGAACGCCACAACGGAGGACGCTGGGAAACCATCACCGCAGACTTCGGTAACAAACCCATAAAATCGTTTGCTTCCCCCACCCCTGCCCACACTCCACTTGACTGCCACCCACCTCACCCCACCCACATGCCCACCCGACTTGTTGCTGCTGACGAAGGTCTCTCGCCTGACTCCCTAACCTCATGCCCCGCCGTCCTCCCCCCTGAGATTCTCCCCCCCCTGCTTCGTCCCCCTGCACACAAACCTGACTTCATCCGCATCCTCGAACCCCGATTCGTTGGTCACTCCAACGGTCGCCGACGCTACGCATCCATAAAAAAGATTCAGATAGGGGAATGGAAGTACTGCACAGACAACAACCTCTCCCACACAGCCGACCTCATACGATCCAAATACACACCCCTTGCAAACGCCATCAGAAGCCACTGGCCAGGCACAGTGGTTGACATCCTCCCCATCGTCATGAGCCGCACAGGTACACCGCACTCCTCCACCATCACGAGTCTCACCTCCCTTCTCACCGCCCGCACCGACCCTCCTGATAAACTCGTCTCCAAAGCACACCTCGACACGTCTCGCATTCTTGCACAACTCCACACGCATACTGTCCAATGGCTGCATCACCTCCTACTCATATACCGCATCAAGTCCCGCACGACCTCCCGCCGCGCATCCGCACATTGCCCCCTCGCACGACCCTAAATGCACACAACCTTCGCCTCTACTTGCACACCTCCCCGGGGGGGAGTAAAACCCCCGACCCACATTGGAGAGGTTGGATTAGGTGGTTAACGGTCTAGCCCTGACTTGTAAGTTCCCTGTATGGCATAGTTGGGAGGGCCCAGAGACAGCAGCCGACGCATCCGGCTTTTGGTGAAAAACCGGCGCTACGGTACATGTTGTAAACAATTTCAATTTCAATTTCAATTGTGGTATCGTGAAGTGAGGGGTGTGTGTGGATGGTGAATGTACCGGTAGGGAGCATGTCGAGGTCAGGGTTGATGGGGTTATGGTTGAACGTGATAAGGCGATGTGTCCAAGGAGGGGGTCCGGGTTCTGGCAGAATGGGTGTGGTGGAGGGGACAAAGCCGGAGTTAAATGCGGTGAGGGCGGTGGGGCCGGAGGGGGTCTCACTGATGGTGTCGTGTAGTTGAAGGCAAGGCGCCCACTGGACCTCGTGGAGACGGGTGAGGTCGTGTTGTTTGCCGCGAGCGCACCAGTCGCATTGCCATGTGGCGGGGCCTAAGGCAGGGCGGCATTGGGAATGGACGGCAAAGTGCGGGCATGTGCTGCAGGTGGAGGTGGGTTCTAAGTGCAGAGGGTTGTGACATATGGAGCAATCGGCGGGGGTGGGGGTGGGTAGGTTTACCGAGGTGGGGGTGGAAGAGATGAGTCGGAAGCCGTCGTCCAGTTGGAGTTGTATATCCCATTCCGTGAGGTGTTCCGGGGCCCATTCGACCATGTATTGGGTTTGTCCGTATTCTGTGTCTTTGTGTTTGGAGATGATGCGCGTCACGTCGCAGGGGGGGAAATGGTGGTCTGAGGGGGTGAGGTATTCTGTGTCTATGTGCGTGATGGGTGCAGTGGGGGTGTAGATGTTGGTGCGGGAGGAGTGGGTAAAGGGGGAGAGGGTGGGAGGAGGGCGGGGGAGGTGTGAAGTGAGGAGGGGAACCCATGAGGGGTGGAGAGTGGTGGGGGGGGATGCTTGTTTGGGGTTGAGGTTTGTGACGGGGAGGCGGTTGTGGACAGTGTCGGAGGGTTCGGTGAGGACTGCGGCGAGAAGGCGAATTGGGATAGAGAGGGAGGTGTTGGACCCCGTGAGTTTGGAGATGGACTGGCAGGATTTGAGGATGAAGGAGGAAGGGGTGGCGCGGAGGAGAACTTGTGACCATTCGGTTATGTGATTTTGCCAGAGGGGGTTAAGACGGGGAAGGAGGGAGGTGTGTGTCTTGCGGGGTGAGAATTCGCGGTATGCTTGTTTGTATGTGTGTGGGTCTGTGATATGTGTGGCTCTGTCTCTGAGTGATGTAAGGAGCGCGGCGTCCTGGCTGGTGAAGTGGGTGCGGATTGTGGAGGCAATGGGGTTGGTGAGGGAGAGGGGAGGGATGTTGTGAAACATGGTTCCGGCGTCGCGTTGGGCGCGCACTAGGCATCTGAGCGTGGGGGGGGATAGACTGCCTGACATTATCGATTCAGTGGGCCAGTGGGAGTATGTTGTGGAGATGTTGTGTATGTGGGCTCTGGCCATGTGGCCCCTATAACCGGGGGAGTTCAGGATTTTGTGGAGGTGGCAGACAGTGAGTTGTGCGGCATGGGCTTTGAGGGAGGGGAGGCCGTAGCCGAGGTCGGAGGTGGGCCGGTGTAGGGCGGTGCGGGGGAGGTTACGTACCGAGGAGACGGCGGAGCGGAGGGCGCGGCATATTTGACCTTCGAGGGTGTCCAATTGGGAGTCGCTGAAGAGGCCGAGTTGGAGGGTAAAGTGTTTTCCGAGTAGGAGGCCACGGATGACGCGAATTCTGCGGGACTGGGTTAGTAGGGAGGAGGAGAGGGCGTTGATGAGGGATGTGGTAGTGCGTTTGAGTTCGTGCCAGTGTTTGGTGAAGGTGAGGGAGGTGTTGAGTTCGACCCCAAGGACGCGGTATGTGTCCGAGGGGCCTATGGAGGGGATGGGTGCCGGGGTGGAGTTGATGGTGATGAACTGTGTTTGGAGGCGGGATGTGAGGAGGGTGATGTTGGCAAGGGAGAGGGCGTTGCCTGTGCGCCAAAGGGCTCCGGTAATGCAGCATTTTCGGATGTTGACGGTCATACCTGTGTAGGCGCTGAAGAGGGAGAGTTTCCTTAGTTGGATGGCCATGTTTGGGGTCGAGCCCGTGGCTAGGCTGAGGTCGTCGGCGAATCCGTGTCCGGGGTATGTGGCTGTGGGTTCTGTTGGGTCGACGTTAGTGGCGGGGGGCCCTGGGCGATAGCCCCGGCTACCCACAGTGAGCCAGCGGAGAAAGGGTTCAAGGAATAGGGTAAATAGGAACGGGGAGAGGGTGTCGCCCTGTAGGGTACCTCGATTTATGTCTATGGAGGGGGTGGGACCGTATGGGGTAATGTAGTCTGTGGATGAGACTCCGTAGAGGTGTTCGCATGTATCTACAAAAGTGGAGGGCATACCGAGTTGTCTCATGTGTTTGAACATGATGCGGTGGTCTGCAGCGTTGAAGGCGCCCTTGAAGTCCGCGTACATGACGTAGATGTCCTTTTTGTGGAGTTTCGCGTCCTCCATGGCCATGATTATGGAGGAGAGGGCGTCGTGGATGCTGCGTTGTTGTCGAAAGCCGTCTTGTTGGTCGCTGAGGATGCCGTGGGTTTCGGCGTATTTCGAGCCTGCGTCTTTTATTAGTGCGGTCCATAGCTTAAGAAGGTTATTCATGAGGGCGATGGGGCGGTAGTTGTCAAGGAGGGTGGGGTCACCTTTTTTATGTAATAGGCATGTTGTGCTATGGCACCATTCAGGGGGTGTGTAGGATTTGTGGGCGAGGAGGGATAGGAGAGAGTAGAGGGCGGAGCGGGTCTCCGGGGGTAGGAACTTGAGAATTTCGTTGGGGATACCGTCGGGGCCTGGGGCTTTGCCTGTGCCTAGCGAGTTGAGGGTTTTATCAAATGTATCGCGGGTAATCATGTCGGCGAGAGTGAGTGTGGGGTCCCCTCGGGGTTCGATGGTGTAGTTGTCGGGGTTGTCAGGGTGTTCCCAGGGGGGTACGGGTAGGTCGGGCGGGGTGGCTCGCGTGAGTTCGGTGGTGAAGTGGGAGTGGACCGCCTCAATGACGGCTGAGGGGGAGGATGCTGTGGTTTTATCGGGCTTGGTAATGCGGTGGAGAGTTGAAGTTGCGGTGGTCGCGGGGAGGAGGCCACTTTTAATTTTTAAGCGGCGGTGGGAGGATTTTGGGGAGGCGTCGTAGGCAGTATTGGTGCGGGTTTTAATCTTTTGGAGTATATCTGTGGTGGTTGTTCGGAGTAGAAGGCGTATGCGTGCCTGGCATTGTTGATGGATATCGGTAGGGGAAAGATAGTCAGAGGTTTGCAGGAGGGTTTGGGCTAGGGGTAGGGGGCCACCGTTGGTGCTACATCTGCGGAGTTTGCGAATGAGTTTGCGTGTTTTTTTAGATAGCCAGGTGGGGTTAGTGGACGAGGTAGTGGGGCGGGGTTTCTTCGGGGGTAGGAGGGGCCATATGGTGGCTGCGTGGTCCATATGTTGGGAGAGTAGTGCAGTAAATTTCGAGGCTAGGGTGTCGAGGGTATCGGGAGAGGCCATGGAAGGGGTTGTATTGAGAATCTCTGCGTGGAGGGAGGCCGTGTGGTTGATAAGGGAGGGTGTGCTACGTTGGTATGATGTAATGTGGTGCGGTTGTAGTGGGAGTTTGAAGGTGAGTTTGCGGGTGGTGTGGTGAGTGCGAGGTGGGTTGTGGGCCGAGGGTGGACGAGCGATTAGGGAGGAGGGGGCAGGAATAACTAGGTGTATCGCCGAGTGGTCGGAAAAGTGTGAGGGAGAGGTAAAAATCGAGCATGCAGGCGGGTTGAGGCTGAGGGGGGAGGGAGGAGGGGTGAGCCAGTGGTCAAGGCAGCCTCCGCTACGGGGGAAGGTGGGGAGGGGGGGTGGAGTGGTCGGAGGTGGTATTCGAGTAGGGAGGTGAGGGCGGGGTTGCCTGTACCTTGTGTGGTGGTCGTTTGGAAGTCGCCGCCCCAGAGGACACGGTGGGTCGGGTAGTCGTCCGTCAGGCGGAGGCCCCATGCCGCGACCTCCGCGTATAGGTGGGTTAGTTGGGTGCTGTGGAGCTGCGGCATGTAGGCTCCGAGGAGGAGGTAAGGGTCGCCTGAGTGAGGGACGAGTTTTAGTCCTGCGATATGTGGGATGAGGTGGGAGGGTGGGGTAAGGACAGTGGCGGAGTGGAACGACTCCCTGCGGACCGCGAAGAGAACGCCTGCGTGCGGTAGTGGCAAAGATGAGTAGCAGGGTCGTGAGCTTTTGAGGAGGTAATGGGGAAGGGCGATACGCCACCGGGCCCCTGGTGTTTAGGTTGATGAGGTGTAGAGGTTGTGGGAGGTGGTGTGGGAGGATTGGTGTGGGGTGAGGGATGGGGGGGTTGGGGGGGTTCGCTGGAGGGGGAGTTTTGCTGCGTGGTGGGGGGGTGTGGGAGGTGAGGGGGTGGGGCGGGTTTGGGGGTGTGATGTGGGAGCGGGTGGGGGGGAGGGTGGGTTGGCGGGGGAGGGTGGGGGGGAGGGAATGAGTGAGAGGAGGGGCTGATGAGGGGGCTTGGGGGGGGTGTGGAGGCTCGGGTGAGAGGGAGGGCTGATGAGGATGGAGGGTGTTAAGGAGTTGGGAGCGTGTTGTAAGTAATACCGCATACGTATTAGTTGCGGATAGCTACTGTAAGCTACTCTAGATATGATTAGTACATGTCTAGATCGGACATACCGATAAACTGTTTGACTCGGTACAGAGCTGTCGCTAGGCTACAGCTCTCCCACTTCTGTTGTCCCGACACCACGCATGTAGGCTGGTTGTCGCCTTAACTGTTCCGTTTGCGGGACTGTGACTGTAACTACGTTTGCGTACGTTATCTTCCACACTAACTGTGTTTGCATGGTTCAATAGGTTATGGGCCCCCGCCTCACGTCACTCACGCGCGACAACCTGGTTCGGCGAGCTGCGATCGACAGCTCTCCCGCAGAAGGCAAGTTTCCTTAGACTCCTAGTACTTTCAACCTGTAGTCGGCGGTATCGCTAGTATAAACTGCGATTTTAAAACCCGCCACCACCCCCCTTAAGTCAGCCACCCGACGGAGATAGCCAGCCACCCACACCGACGCACTCGTCGTGTGTGGACAGGGTGCACACAGGTCCAAGCTGGAGAACGGGGGGGTGCACTCTCGGATGAATACGCATCCACATGTCGCACGTCAGCCGTAGCTTACCTTTTATTTTTATTTTTTATCTTCGCCTAGCGAATCAGCCACCAGCGCAGCGCTCCACATGTCCTGGCCTTGGCCTCGACTTGTGCCCCACACTGGGTGGAGGATACAGAAAAGGTGCTCTGAGACACCCCGGGGCTACAGGCCGAGGGGTCGGCGGGCATCAGGCCGTCTCTTTGCATACCGCTGTTAGGCACGAGTCCGGCTAGCGGTTTTTACCGCTGCCTGTTTTTCATCCAGCTCTTTCTTTTTTGCCCTCTGTCGAAATGGCGCAGAAAAACCCGCATGTTTCACCTGTTGGTTCCCCTGAGTCAGGCTCTCACAAGAGCACCCTCGATTACCCCCCGGATACTCTCGCGCTGCTCGTTGCGCAAGTGGCGAACATAACAGCTCGTCTCGACTCGCAGTCGGCCGAGGGTGTTGTTGCTGCTGCGGGTGCTAATCCGCACCCCCCTGTAGCTCAGCGCCGCCACGATGCCCAACTCGAACCCGTCCGGGACAGCCACGACGGCCACACCCTCCACCTGCTTGAACATCCCCAGCCTGGTTTCGTAACCCCGGACGCAGAAACACTCTTTGCTGCTGCAGCCCCTGTTGGCGACCCCACAGTCGCACAGCGCCGCCACGATGCGCCCCGCGAGCCCGCGCGTGCCGATGCGCACTACGACCCCTCGCGTCACGCCATCCGGGTTGATCACCTCCCACCACCTCCCCCCTTCCCCCACGCCGGATATGCCCTTCACCACCCCGGCCCCCATATCCCGGAGGCGCCCTCTCATCTTATCCCCCCCTACCGTGACCACCGTGACCACCCGCACTCGTACGGCCCTCCGCGTCCCATGGCCGGCCGCTCTCCCTTTCCCGGTGGCCCACCTCCTCCCTTTCATGGCCGGCACTCTCCCCCACTCCAACATGGCGACCCCACCCCCCGGGGCCGTCGTCGCCCCACTATTGACCCGGTGGTCATCAATCGGGCGGCACACGAAGCCCCCGGGTTCGACAAGGACGCCCTCAACCGGTCCATGAAGATGTCGGTCCCCGTCATGTGCCCGACCACGGACTTCAAGCAATGGAAGAGGACCTTCCTTAATTTCCTCTCCATCAAGGCCGCATACCTCATTCCTCAGCTGGCCATCCGCGACTCCGGCGTCTGGCTCGACGAACAAGCGCAACACTACGCCTACACGCTGCTTCTCCATGCAGCCAGCGCGAATAAGCGCGCCGACCAAGCCATGAAATGCGTTTCTCCAACCCGCCCTGACTGCGCCGCTGCCGCGTGGGACATCCTTTGTGAACGCCTCGACTGTCGGTCTTTTGCTCGCTCCTTGTCCCTCTTAGACAACCTGACGGTCAGACAACGCCCTGGTCAGTCACTCAGTGACTATGTCCACTACATGCGCCAGACCTTTGACGAGTACAACGACACATGCCAGTTGGTTGATGGCTCCGTTGCCATCCACCCCCACCACCTCGGTCTCCTCATGCTGCGCGGTATTTCCAGCAGCGGCCCACACGGTCAGGCGAAGCAATGCGTCATCAACGCCTTTGACACGGACTACATCATGTCGGCTGATGAAGTTATGGCCAACCGACGTCCCTGCCGACGACGCCCCCGCCAACCCCTCGCCATGCTCGGCTCCGCTCCCACCCCATTCGCTACGGCGATATGGTTGCCCACCTGTCCGACTACCCACCCACACTCGTAACGGCGTGTTGTGATCCTGAACAAGGAAAAGCTCAAGAGGACATCTTTGAGCACCCTCACGTCCCCGACCTTGTCACTGGTCCCCCACACACACCTGCCGGCACGTCCCCTACTGCCATCGCCCTCCTCTCCGCCCGAGAGTGTGTGGAACCAAAATCCTACCGAGCTGCGCTGGACAGCGCCCAAGCCCCCCAATGGCAAGCCGCTATGCAACAGGAGTATTCCTCCCTCATCAGCAACGGCACGTGGGACCTTGTGGACCTCCCCCCCGGCCGCATGGTCGTTAACAGCATGTGGATCTTTAAAGTCAAGTCGGATACAGCCGGCGACGTCTCCCGCTTCAAAGCGCGGTTCGTCGCCAAGGGGTGCAGTCAACGCGCTGGACTGGACTACACGGAGACCTTCTCCCCGGTCATCCGCATGGCCAGCCTGCGTCTCTTCCTAACCATTGCAGCCGCCCGCGACCTTGAACTCTGCCAACTTGACATCGACACAGCGTTTCTCTACGCCCCCATCCGGGAGGATGTGTACATCCGCCAGCCCCTCGGCTTCACCGATGGAACGTCCAAGGTTTGTCACCTCAAGCGTTGCCTCTACGGCCTTAAGCAGTCCCCCCGCGAGTTCAACATGCTACTTCGTGCGTGGCTCGTCGACCATGGATGGCAACAATGCGTCTCCGACCCGTGCATCTACATCTATCGCGCCGGCCACGTCTTCGCCATGATCGCCCTGTACGTCGATGACATTCCCGCGGCCTGCAATGATGCCACCTGGCTCGCATCGTTCAAAGCCCAACTCGGAGCACGGTTCAAAATCAAGGACCTAGGCGACCTCTCCCAACTCCTCGGCATGCACATTACCCGCGATCGCTCCACGCGCACAATCTCGCTGGACCAGTCCAAGTACCTGCGCGACATCCTCGCCAAGTACGGCATGTCTGACTCTAAGCCGTCGTCCCTTCCGATGGACCCAGGCTTCCTCGCCGGCCTTGCACACTTGAACTCGCCTTCTCTCACAGGAGTGGCCAAGGACGTCTACCCAAGCCTCCTGGGCAGCCTCCAGTACGCCGCCGTTTGTACACGCCCCGATGTCTCCACGGCGTTGAGCATCCTCGGCTCTGCCCAAGCCTCGCCCACCGAGGCACACTTGCAAGCTCTGAAAAAGGTCCTCCGCTACCTCCATGGCACCATCAACATGCGCCTGACGTTGGGGGGGGGCCTGGACCACAGTCTCCAACTCACAGGCTTTGCCGACGCTGATTGGGCCAACGACAGCAGCACCCGCAAGTCTCGCTCCGGCTATCTCTTCACCCTCGGACGCGGGCCAATCAGTTACAAGTCCAAACAACAGACTTGTGTGGCTCAATCCACGTGTGAAGCCGAGTACTACTCTGCGGCTGACGCCACCAAGGAGGGACTCCACCTCCGACAACTCCTGGGGGAAATCTTCGACTCCCCCATCACCGAAACCACCACCATCTGGGAGGACAACCAAAGCGCCATTGCATACTCCCAGAATGCCTTGGTCAGCGAGAAGACTAAACACATCGGCCTGAAGTGGCACTTTCTCAAAGACCACGTGGAGCAAGGGACCATCAAGTTGAGGTACCTCCCCACTGACCAGATGGTGGCTGACATGCTCACCAAACCCCTCCCAGGACCTGCACTAGCACGACACCGAAGTGCGATCCTTGGAGGACAAGACCCAATGCAACGCTTCATCCCGTAGCTACCTTCAGGGGGAGTGTTGTAAGTAATACCGCATACGTATTAGTTGCAGATAGCTACTGTAAGCTACTCTAGATATGATTAGTACATGTCTAGATCGGACATACCGATAAACTGTTTGACTCGGTACAGAGCTGTCGCTAGGCTACAGCTCTCCCACTTCTGTTGTCCACCGTATGCGCCGGTTTTTCACCAAAAGCCGGATGCGTCGGCTGCTGTCTCTGGGCCCTCCCAACTATGCCATACAGGGAACTTACAAGTCAGGGCTAGACCGTTAACCACCTAATCCAACCTCTCCAAGGGTGTTCGGGGGTTTTACTCCCCCCCGGGGAGGGTGCAATTAGAGGCGAAGGTTGTGTGCATTCAGGGTCGTGCGAGGGGGCAAGCGGGCGGTGAGAAGGGAGGTGAGACTCGTGATGGTGGAGGAGTGCGGTGTACCTGTGCGGCTCATGACTATGGGGAGGATGTCGACCACTGTGCCTGGCCAGTGGTTTCTGATGGCGTTCGCAAGGGGTGTGTATTTGTCACGTATGAGGTCGGCTGTGTGGGAGAGGTTGTTGTCTGTGCAGTACTTCCATTCCCCTATCTGAATCTTTTTTATGGACGCGTAGCGACGGCGACCGTTGGAGTGACCAACGAATCGGGGTTCGAGGATGCGGATGAAGTCAGGTTTGTGTGCAGGGGGACGAAGCAGGGGGGGGAGAATCTCAGGGGGGAGGACGGCGGGGCATGAGGTTAGGGAGTCAGGCGAGAGACCTTCGTCAGCAGCAACAAGTCGGGTGGGCATGTGGGTGGGGTGAGGTGGGTGGCAGTCAAGTGGAGTGAGGGCAGGGGTGGGGGAAGCAAACGATTTTATGGGTTTGTTACCGAAGTCTGCGGTGATGGTTTCCCAACGTCCTCCGTTGTGGCGTTCCAGTAGGGAGAGTAGGAGTTGCAGAGCGCTGTTGTGTCGGTCCTGTCTTAGACCAGACATAGAGGGGCAGTTACCGGCCATGTGGCCGTTGCTGGTGAATTGACCACATAGGGGGCAGCGCAGGGTGGGGTTGTGAGTAAGTAGGCGGGTGTTGTGGACGCCCCACATGAATTCTTGTTTGTGTGTGAACTGGATATTTGTGAGGGTTGAGTGTTTTTTGTGGTAAGAAAAATCGGCGCCGTCCTTCGCGGCGCGGGCGAGGAGGGCTCCGTGTTTGGTTGTTTGCGAGAGAGGAGTGTGTGTGTGTTTTGTGCTGTAGGTGTGTGCGTCGGATTTGAGGTTGGTGTATCTGTAGGGTATGGGGTCCCCTAGGGTTTGTGGGAGGAGGGTGTATGGCCATGTCCAGTGGCCTATTGTGACTTCAGAACCTGTGGTGTATAAAGTGTCGGGTGGGTGACCATCCGCGACTTGGTTTGCGAGTGTGTCTGCGAGGTCGTTGCCTAGGGAATGGTTGTGGGCTTTGATTTTGCCGAGGTGTGTACGGATGCCTGCTTCGCAGCGGGTTTTAAGGGTGTGTGTGATAGATGAGAGGGTGTCGCGATGAATGTTGTGGCGGTAAGCGGAAGGGCAGTTTAAGTAGCCTTGTATGAGGCGGAGGGAGCACGCACTGTCTGTGAGGAGGTGGGTGCGGCCAAATTGGAGGCCTACATCTATGCCAGCTAATTCAGCCCGATTTATTGTATGGGAGGGAGGGGTAGAGGTCACCAGGATTTTGACTTTGGTGTCCGAGGCGGGGTGGGTAGCTGCTGCTCCGAGGGGGGTCGAGCTGCCTTTTTTCGAGCCGTCTGTGTATACAAAGTCCTGCCAGTTCCAAGCAAGGGTGCCTCTGGTGGGGGGGTACGTTAGATGTACGCGGTCTGGGAGGGGGTATGTGAGGGGGTGAGTTGGGTTTGGGGGGCGGTGGTATATACCTGCTGAGTGGGGTGAGTAGGTGACAATGAGGTGTGGAGGAGGGGGGGTGATGATGGGGTTGGGGAGGTGAGTGTCGTAGATAGATTCGAGAGTGTTGTGAAGTGCGGTCATGGCTGTGGGTGATGGGAGGGTGGAGAGTGCGAGGGGGTTGGCGACGAGGTATATGTCGACCATCCATCGTGTGCCGAATGGGGTGGGGGTGGGGTTGCCAGTGTGTTGGTCGGGGGGTAGGAATGTGTTTGCGTCATTGGGGAGGGTGTAAAGGTGGTGGGTGTATGGGGAGTTGATGTATTTGGAGTGGCGATAGGGTGTGTGTTCCCATCGGGGGAGGATGAGGATGGTTGCGCTGGGTGTGTGAGGGGCTGTGAGGTGTGCGCTGGTGATTGCGTGTTCCATGGCTCGTCTCATGCATTCGTGGTCGTATTCGGGGTTGGCTATGCTGGTGCCTTGCCAGGTGTGCGGGGCATTGCTACCGCTGGATGAGAAGACTATATCTTCGGGATAGAGGGAGTGGTATGTGTGGGAGTGAAGGGATTTATTGAGGGGGTCGGAGTAGAGTTCTGTCTGGATGCGGAATGTGTGACGGAGGGCTGTGAGGAGGTCTTCTCTAGTGGCCCATCTATTTCGGGTGGTGGTGGCGGGTGTGGGTGAGTGGATTTCTGAGCGGGAACCTAGACGGGTGAGGAGGTGATAGACCTCCTCTTCGAACGTATGCTGCGAGAGGTCGGGGCGAAAGAGTTGGTAGAGGTGGCGGACGCGGGGGCCGTTAAGGGTGGTGACCGCGCGGCCGTCGGGAGTGCAGAGTATGGTGGTGTCGTGGAGTGATGGGTGTGCGTGGATAGCGAATTTACCGGTAGGGAGCATGTCGAGGTCGGGGTTGATGGGGTCATGGTTGAATGTGATAAGTGGGTGTGACCACGGAGGGGGTCCGGGTTTTGGCAAAATGGGTGCGGTGGAGGGGACATAGCCGGAGTTAAATGCGGTAAGGGCGGTGGGGCCGGAGGGGGTCTCACTGATGGTGTCGTGGAGTTGTAGGCACGGGGCCCACTGCACTTCGTGGAGGCGGGTAAGGTCGTGTCGTTGGCCGCGAGCGCACCACTCGCACTGCCATGTGGTGGGTCCTTGAGCTGGGCGACATTGGGAGTGTATGGCATAGTGCGGGCATGTGCAGCAGGTGGAGGAGGGTTCTGTGTGCAGGGGGTCATGACAGATGGAGCATGTGGTGGGGGAGGGGGAGGGGAGGCATACCGATGTGGGAGTGGAGGAGATGAGGCGGAAGCCGTCGTCGAGTTGTAGCTGAATGTCCCATTCCGTGAGGTGTTCCGGGGCCCATTCGACCATGTACTGCGTTTGGCCGTATTCTGTGTCTTTGTGTTTGGAGATGATGCGTGTTACGTCGCAGGGGGGGTAGTGGTGGTCGGAGGGGGTGAGGTATTCTGTGTCTAAGTGTGTGGTGGGTGCGGTGGGGGTGGAGTGAGTGGTGTGGGAGGTGCAGATGCCGGATTGGAGGGTGGGGGGTGAACGGGGGAGGTGAGGGGAGAGGAGGGGGATCCACGAGGGATGTATAGTGGTGGGGGGGGATGCTTGGTTGGTATTGAGGCTTGTGATGGGGAGGCGGTTGTGTATAGTATCGAGGGGTTCGGTGAGGATTGCTGCGAGGAGGCGGATGGGAACTGAGAGGGGGGTGGTGGACCCCGTGAGTGTGGTGATGGATTTGCATGATTTGAGGATGAATGAGGATGAGGTGGCTCTGAGGAGGACTTGTGGCCATGTGGTAATGTTGTTTTTCCAGAGGGGGGTGAGGCGGGGTAGGAGGGAGGCGTGTGTTTTGCGGGGGGAGAAATCGCAGTAGGCTTGTTTGTATGTGTGAGGGTCGGTGATGTGTGTGGCTTTGTCCCGGAGTGAGGTGAGGAGGGCGTTGTCTTGAGTGGTGAAGTGGGCACGGATTGTGGAGGCGATAGGGTTGGTGAGGGAGAGTGGGGGAATGTTGTGGAATAGGGTGCCCGCGTCGCGTTGAGCTCGGACTAAGCATTTTAGTGTGGGTGGAGTGTAACAGGTTGACATGATGGATTCTGAGGGCCAGTGGGAATACGTTGTGGATAGGGTGCGTATGTGTGCGCGGGCCATGTGGCCTCTATAGCCTGAGGCATTCATGATTTTATGTAAGTGGCATACTGTGAGTTGTGCGGCGTGGGCTTTGAGGGAGGGGAGGCCGTATCCTAGGTCTGATGTGGGGCGGTGAAGGGCGGTGCGGGGGAGGTTACGTACCGAGGAGACGGCGGAGCGGAGAGCGCGGCAGATTTGTCCTTCGAGAGTGTCGAGTTGGGAGTCCGTGAAGAGGCCGAGCTGGAGGGTAAAATGTTTTCCGATGAGGAGGCCACGGATGACTCTGATTCTGCGGGATTGAGTTAGTGGGGAGGTGGAAAGGGCGGTGATGAGGGATGCAGTGGTACGTTTGAGTTCGTGCCAATGTCTGGTGAAGGTGAGGGAGGTGTTTAGTTCTACCCCTAGGACGCGGTATGTGTCCCTGGGGCCAATGGAGGGGATGGGGGCCGGGGTGGAGTTTAGGGAGATGAACTGTGTTTGCAGGCGGGATGCGAGGAGGGTAGTGTTGGCGCGGGTGAGGGCGTTGCCTGTACGCCAGAGGGCGCCGGTGATGCAGCATTTGCGGATGTTGACCGTCATACCGGTGTAGGCGCTGAAGAGGGAGAGTTTTCTGAGCTGGATGGTCATGTTGGGGGTCGAGCCCGTAGCGAGGCTGAGGTCGTCGGCGAAGCCGTGTCCTGGGTATGTGGCTGTGGGTTCTGTGGGGTCAACGTTAGTGGTGGGGGGGCCTGGGCGGTAGCCCCGGCTTCCCACCGTGAGCCAGCGAAGGAACGGTTCAAGGAAGAGGGTGAATAGGAAGGGGGAGAGGGTGTCGCCCTGGAGGGTTCCTCGATTGATGTCGATGGAAGGGGTGGGGCCGTGAGGAGTGATATATGATGTGGTTGAGACCCCGTATAGTTGTTCGCATGTATCGACAAAGGTGGGAGGCATACCGAGTTGACGCATGTGTTTGAACATGATTCGGTGGTCCGCGGCGTTGAAGGCGCCTTTGAAGTCCGCGTACATGACGTAGATGTCTTTGCTGTGGAGTTTCGCGTCCTCCATCGTCATAATGAGGGAGGAGAGGGCGTCGTGGATACTGCGGTGTTGTCGGAATCCGTCTTGTTGGTCGCTGAGAATGCCATGGGTTTCGGCGTACTTCGAGCCTGCATCTTTGATTAGTGCTGTCCATAGTTTAAGGAGGTTGTTCATGAGGGCGATAGGGCGGTAGTTATCGAGGAGGGAGGGGTCGCCTTTTTTATGTAGGAGGCATGTTGTGCTGTGGCACCAATCAGGAGGAGTGTAGGATTTGTGTGCTAGGAGGGAGAGGAGAGAGAAGAGGGCGGAGCGGGTCGCCGGGGGTAGGAATTTGATTATTTCATTGGGGATACCGTCGGGGCCGGGGGCTTTGCCGGTGCCTAGGGAGTTGAGGGTTTTATCGAAAGTGTCGCGGGTAATCATGTCGGCAAGGGTGAGAGAGGGGTCTCCGCGGGGTTCGATGGTAAAGTTGTCGGGGTTGTTAGGGAGTTCCCATGGGGGGGTGGGTAGTTCGGGTGGGGTGGCGCAGCCGAGTTCGCTAGCGAAGTGAGAGTGTACCGCGTCGATGACGGCGGAGGGAGAGGATGCGGTGGTTTTATCGGGTTTGGTAATGCGGTGGAGGGTGGAGGTGGTGCCGGCGGGGGGTAGGAGGCCGCTTTTAATTTTCAATCGGCGGTGGGAGAGTTTGGGGCAGGTGTCGTAGGCCACATTGGCTCGAGTTTTTATTTTCTTTATTTTATTCGTGGTGGTGTCGTGAAGGAGCTGGCGGATGCGTGCTTGGCACTGTTGTTTGATGGCGTCAGGGGAGAGATATTCCGTTGTGTTTAATAGGGCTTGGGCGATGGGAAGGGGGCCGTTGTTTTTGCTGCATTTACGGAGTTTGAGTATTTGAGTGCGTGTTTTATTTGTGAGCCAAGTGGGGTCAAGGGACGCTTGGGGTGGGCGGGGTTTTTTGTCGGGGAGGAGGGGCCAAACTGTGGCTGCGTGGTCCATGTGTTGGGAGAGGAGTGTGGTGAATTGTGAGGCGAGGGTGTCGAGGGTGTCGGGGGTGGCCGAGGTGTATGAGGTGTTGAGAATTTCTGCGTGGAGGGTTGCCGTTTGGTTGATGAGGTCGGGGGTGCTGGATTGGTATACTTTTATGTGGTCGGGTGTGAGGGGAAGGCGAAAGGTGAGTTTGCGCGTCGTGTGTTGTGTGTGGGGGTGGGTATGGGGAGGGGGGGGGTGTGCCATGAGTGAGAAAGGGGCGGGAATGACGAGGTGGATTGCAGAGTGATCAGTAAAGTGGGAGGGGGAGGGGAATATCGAGCAAGAGGATGGTGGGAGGGTGATAGGTGAAGGAGGCGTGGTGAGCCAGTGGTCAAGGCAGCCCCCGCTGCGGGGGAAGGTAGGGATGGGGTCGTGGAGGGGGTGGAGGTGGGATTTGAGTAAGGAGGTGAGGGCAGGGTGTCCTATACCTGTGTGGGTGGTCGATTGGAAGTCCCCTCCCCAGAGGGTGCGGTGTTGCGGGTGGTCGTCCGCTAGTCGGAGGCCCCAAGCTGCAACTTCTGCGTAGAGGCGGGTCAGTTGTGTGTTGTAGAGCTGGGGCATATAAGTACCTATAAGGAGGTAAGGGGTGCCTGAGTGGGGGACGATTTTTAGTCCGGCGATATGGGGGATGAGGTGGGGGGGCGGGGTTAGGACAGTGGCAGACTGGAATGAGGCTCGGCGGACCGCGAAGAGAACGCCTGCGTTGGGTAGGGGCACAGTTGAGTAGCAGGGTCGGGAGCTTTTGAGGTGGTATTGGGGGAGGGCTATGCGCCAGCGGGACTTGTGGGTGTCGTGGTTGGTTTCGGTGAGGATTAAGACGTCCGGTTGGTGGGAGGTGGAGAGGTGTTCAACATCCATAATGGAGGTGTGTAGGCCGCGGGTGTTGAGGGTGATGAAGTGTAGTGGTTGGGATGTGTGGTGTGGGAGGATGGGGGAGGGGAGGGAGGGGGTGGTGCGGGGGGGGTTATCGGGGGGGCGTTCTGCGGGTGGAGGTTGGAAGGGAGGGGGGAGGGGAGGAGGGGAGGGGGGGATGAGGGGAGTGGTGGTCCGGGGGGGCTGTGGTGATGAAGTAGGTGTGCAAGAGGGCGTGGGTGCCGCACGACCATGCTCCGTCGGAATCGTTTTGGCGAGGTGGGTTGAGGAAGCGTAGGGTACCGACGGGAGGGGGGGGGGAGGAGTTCCAGTCAGATAGGAGATTGAGAGAGCGGGCGAGGAGGTCGGGCGGAGGAGGGTGATGAAGAGAGTCGATCCATGTGGCTGAGGTGTGAGTTAGGTGTAGGAGGCCGAAGTGTGAGTGTTGCCATGTGAGGATCACGAGAGAGTGGTTAGGCGTCCCCGGACGGGGGGGGGCGCTTCGGTTGGCGAGATTAGTCCAGTGGCTGGGGAATTGGGAGTTGTTGTGGTGGTTGTCGACTTCGTTGTTGGTGATAATTGTGTACGAGGCGGTGGGAGTGGAGTGGAGTTTGGATAACGTCGTAGCAAGGCAGTAGAGGTTGGAGAGGTCCTGGTAACGACCCCATTGGAAGGATAGCACCGCAGAGGAATCGAGGCAGCCGATGGGTGTAGGGAGGCCGTATTCAAGGTTTAGGTCGAAGAGGTAGTTATGTAGGACGGTGCAACATGTGCGTGGAGTAAAGTGGGCCGGGAGAGTTGGCGGAAGCATGGAGGCAGTAGTGTGTCGTCGGATGTCTAGCTGGGGGGTGGGGGGTTGGTTGTGGGGTCTAACCTCTGGGCCTTGAGGCCCGTCATGTGGGGAACTAATGATGATAAGCGGCCTTGCCGGCCGAGGCTTGTGGAGGGCGAGGGTGTGAGGCTCCGGAGGGTCCGTTCGTCGACGTCATGCGCATTTCGGCGAGTAGAAGCTCCTTGGAACGGGTGGTCTTCTGGAGCTTAAGAGAGGGTGGTAAGTGTAGGGATGGCGGGGATAGGATGAGAGGGTAGGGGAGGGGGAATTGAAAAACTGTAATCAAGGTGTGGTAGATATTAGAAGGAGGGCGATAGTGGGGAACTGTGACAGGGGGGGCTGTCGATATCATATCAAAAGTGCTTCGGGGCTTCCGAGAGAAGCCTCGGAGCAGGCCTAAAGGAAGTGGGGACTGTAGGGGCGAGGGAGTACGTGTATCGCTGGGATTGTTACGGGTTCGGGACTGCCAGACTGATTCTGTAAGGGAGGGGCGATATTTCCGGGGCAGGGGGGTGCGCGGGGGGGTGGTTGATCGGTTAATTATTCGGGTAGAGCAGGTCGGGTGGGCTAAACTCTGCAGGGGAAGCACCGCCATTATCACAGCGACGGGCGAGTAGGGCAGAGCATGGGGCGTGTAAAAGGGGGGAGGGAGAACGAGTGCACTAGGTTCTACAGTGTGGTAATCGCAGGTAAGCGCGAGTGTCTGTTGAGTTAGGCGTGTTATCGCGGTAAAAGTAAAAAAGGGAAGAAATGTAAAAAAGAAAAGGATGAAGCGGAGAGGAGCGACGACTGGAGCGAGTGAGGGATAGAGCGAGGGAGCAGGGGGAGGGCAGCAGGGAGAGGGGTGACGGGGGTGACTGATCAGGGCGGTGGTTAGTGCACTTTTAAGAATCAGGCCTGTAAAAAGATTTTCGAAAGAAAACGACCTATTGCGAGTTACAGGTTGATGCATTATTGATCGAACTGTGCAGCTCTTTGGCTGAGAAGCACTACGGTGGGAAGAGGGTTTCGATTTAGGTGCGCTGATAACCAGTGTATCAGTGCAGGCTAACGGGAGGGGTTGCTGGGTGCCATACAGGGCCGTATTGTGGGATGGGGGGTGTCGGTCGGCGAGCGGCGAGTTCGGGCGAGAGGGAGCGTGTAGGGCAAGGGCCGGCGCGACAGGCCAGGCAACTTGAGCAGCTGCGAGTGGACTAGTGTAGGTGCGGGGTAGGTGGGTAACATGAGAGGGGGGGGGGCGTCGGTGAGTACAGATCAGGGCAGTGGCTTGTGCAGGGGCAGGGATCAGGCCTGTAAAATATATTTTATTTTTTTCTCTGATTAAAGAAGATGATTTTCGAGGTACATGATGTTGCATTAATGGTCGAACTTTACAGCACAGTGGTTGGGACGCACTAAGGTGAGGAAAAGGTATCGGTTTAAGTGCGCGCTTAACGAGAGTATCAGCATGGGCTATTGGGAGGGGATGGGGGGTGTTAGACTGGTCCTTACTGTGGGACGGAGCGGGACTATCGCACCGGTACATGTCGTCTGTGTGGGTTGGTGAGTCAGCGGCCCGTCCCAGGTCAGTGGTTGACCTGGGGGCGGCGAGGACCAGAGGCGTCTGGAGTCCTCTGGCTGGTGAGGGTTCCAATGCCGGGTCCAGGTCTTGGGCAGATGGGGGTGGCTGGGACACCGGGTTGAGTAGAGAGAGCGGATGTCCCGCTGGATAGCTCCGGGGTTTGTAGGGGTCCGCGGCGGGCGTATTCACGCGCCGATCCCGCAATGGCATGAGCATCTGTCTGTGGGTGGGGGGGAGGGTAGGGGTCGAAGACATGGCGTTCGAGCAGGATTTCGAGTGGTGGAGATAGGTAGTAGAGTTGAGTGTGGCTTTTCTGGTAGGTGTTTGAGAGTCGTTCACGTGTTGGCTGCACGCGACCAGGCCCGGTGGGACCTGGGTTTGTTGGATGTTGGCGGCGGACGGGAACGTCCGGACGCTCGGAGGGGCGCGGTGTGGCGCGCCGCTCCTCTGGGGGGGATCTTTTTGTAAGCGATGGGTGTTATTGTTCTTTCGTAGTACTTTGACGGGTACATGTGTGGTTTTCGAAGTGGATGGCGCGATAGCTGTCGGGGGGATGAAATTCAAATCCCGGGAAGCTGCGCCTTTGAGTGTGTACCGTCTGGTGTCGCTACGGATCCACTGACCATTGTGAGCTAGGCTCGGGTGGGGAGAGGTGAATGGTACACGCTGTTCAGCGGCCCTGTCCACCAGTCTTGCGCTCGATGGGAGGCCAGGCCCAGAGCGAAGACGATCGGCGTTGCTCATTCGAGCTACCGACCCATCCCCGTTTTTTGAGGTTCAGTAGTACCTTTGGATCTTTTTACTGTCTTTAGTGACGGTAGGATGCTTTTTTGGGGGGGTGCAGTGAGTCCAACCAAGTGGCAGAGTCGTGTGTCGCGTGGAGGAGACCGAAATGGGAGTGCTGCCAGGTGAGGACAAAGAGGGAGTTGTGGGGTGTGCCCGGGCGCGGGGGTACGCCTCTGTTTGAGAGGTTGGTCCACTGGCTGGGGTATATGTGATGGTTATGGAAGGTGTCTACCTCGGTGTTTGTGATAACAATGTATTTATTGTAGGAGTTAGAGTGGAGTTTGGCAAGGGAGGTGGCAATGCAGTAGAGATTGGAGAGGTCCTGGTAGTGTCCCCACTGGAAGGAGAGCACTGCCGAGGAGTCGAGGTGGCCGATAGGGGTGGGGAAACCGTTTTCAAGGTTGAGGTCAAACAGGTAGTTGTGAAGTTTAAGGGTGCAGGTGTCGGGTGTGTAGTGTGATGGAAGTGAGGCCCTGGGTGGGTTGGTTACACCGTGATTACGTATGTCGTGGGAAGGGCGTGGGAGGGGGGTAGAGGGTCGAACCTCCGGGCCTGCTAGCCCGTCTGTAGTGGAGTTAGGGACGGGGGTTGGCCCTAACGGCCGAGGGGAAGTCGGATGGAGGGATGGGAGGTCCAGGGGAGGGGAGGTGCTCCTCATTGGCTTCCGCTGTGGCCTGGTCTTCTTCGGGGAGGTCTTCAAGCTCGAAGTCTTATGTTGCGGGGGATGAGGCAGGCATGGGGAGGTTGGAGGGGTGTGTGTTGTGTGGGAGGTCGGGGGTCACGTGGTCGGAGTTGGGGGTGGGTTGTGGAGAAGGGGAGGTTGTGAGGTGTGTGTAGGACGGGGGGTCGTGGGGGTTGCGGCGGTGTGGAGGTGAGTGGTGGGTCTTTCTGAGGGTGGGGCGTGTGTGCTTGAGGACGCCGGAAGGGGGGGCAGGTTTGAGGGCGGGGTCTGTAGGTGTGCGTGCCGTAGGGGAGGAGTCCATGGGGTCGGTGGGGGAGAGGGAGGGGGGGAGGAGGTGGAGGGGGGGTGGTGTCGTGTTGGGGGTGGAGTCTGTGCGTTGGGGTGAAGGAGGAGGTGGGGGGTCAAGACCTGGGGTTGGGTGGGAGGAGGCTGTGGCGGGTTGTGTGAGGGGGGTGGAGGAGGAATCCATGTGGTCGATTGAGGTCTCGAAGATAGTGGGGAGGGAGGGTGGGGGAGGAGGGGTGGTGTTGGGAAAGGTGAGGGGGTCAGCCGGCTGTGTGAGGGGAGGGTTTGTAGGAGGGGCGGGGGAGGGGGAGCGACGTTTTTTGGAGGGGCGCTGGTTGTGAGTGTGAGAGGAGGGGGGGGAATTGGAGGGGGCCAGTTGGATGTCAGGGAGGGAGTCGAGGTCTAGTGGGGCATCGTCATGGGTGTCCAGCATGGAGCCGTCCGCGGGTTCCTGTTGCCAGGCCTCGTAGGCGTTGGTTGCCTGAAGGTGGCTTGTCCATTCGAGGAGGAGAGAGGGGGGGTTGCGAAGGAGGGATTTGTGTTTCGTGAGGGTGAGCTGAGGGGGGGAAGGGGTGGTGGTGAAGATGGGGTCCGTGATGCGGGACCTACCGAAGATGGAGTAGTGGTGGGGTGTGATGTATAGGGAGCATGTGGTGTGGGTGGGGGTGCCTCGGTGAATGTAGGTGTGGGGAAGGGGAATGGTGGCGGTGCCGTTGGTGGAGATGAGAATGCAGTACATGGTGTTGGTGAGGGAGATTTGAATGCTGGTGGCGATGTGGGGGGAGGGGGAGGGGTGGGAGCGGAAGTATGAGCCGTCGGGAAACTTTTGGAGGGAGGTGTGGTGGGAGATGTCGAAGGTGGAGGGTGAGGGCCGGCGGGAGTGAGTGTGAGAGTGTGCGTATTCTGAAGCTGTTTGGTGGAGGAGGGTGGAGAGCCAGTGTGAGGGAGGGATGGAGCCGTTAGGCATGGGGCAGGGGAGGGGGAGGGGGTGGGGGGATTGGATGAGGACTGTGGTGAGGCAGGTGTCAGCCCAGGAGGTGCCTGGGACATGGCCTGTGAGAGGGGGGGGTGTGATGGTAATTGTGTAGTTTTGGGGGGTGGGGGGTACGGTGTGAATAGCATTCTGAAGTGTGGCGTGAAAATGTACAGGGCCTGATTGTGAAAGGATTGGGTTATGGGATGGGTGGAGGATATGCATCCAGAAGGAGGGGGGGTCGTTCTCGACCTGGATGGGTTCGCGTGTAGGTTGGAGGGCGTCCGCGATCTGGAGCAGCAGTTGGGCGGGTTCCGGGAGGTCTTCCATACGGGGGGTCGGAGTGGTGGCGCTGGCGTTCCAAGTGTCGGCGAGTTCCGTGGCGAGTCGATCGAGTAGGAGGGCATGTAACAGGGGAACGACGTCTGGGCCGGAGAGATGAGTGAACATGGGGGAGCTAATTTTTACGCGACGGCCTGAAATTGCAAGAACGGAGACTGCTCGGATAATCTGAATTTCCTGTTGTCTCAGTGTGGTTATGAGTTGGGAGTCCGAGGCGGCGCTAGGCGGTGTCGGACCTCCCGACGGGAGTTCACGCTGGCGTGAAGCGAGTTGGTAAAGTAGGCCAACCGATGTCCAGGAGGTGGGGATGTTCAGCCGGACCTCCTGGTGGCCATGTGAGAGTGCGGCGGGTAGAGGAGTGAGATCGAGTTGCTGGGGCATTGCGGGGTGTGGGGTGCGGGTGACTGAGGCCGTCCATCGCGCGCGATGGGCGAGTTCCCGTCCGATTATATTTCTCGCGCGGGCCGGGATATCGGTTAGGGCGTGAACTTTTTCGAGAAGCCAACGTCGAGCAAGAGAGCATGCGGAAATGAGCATGAGTGATGAAGACGGCGTGTCCGGGAGGAACACACCGTGGAGCCAGAAGCTGGCAGTGTCGGGAGGGGCGGTGGAGTACTGGCCTGTTAGGAGGTAGGAGTCGATCAAGCGAGCAGAGAGGTCAACGGCCCTTCCGAGGTCGGGAACAGTCGTCGGGGCTGAGAGGACCAGGGGAGTTTGAAGCCCTGTGCCCGGTGTGGGTTCCAGGGGCGTGCCCCGTCCGTGATCTGCAGTTGCGAGCTGTGGAGCCGTGAGGAAGGGTGCGAGTGGGTGACCCACAAGGCGGTTACGGGGGCCGATGTGGTCGTCCGCGAAGAGGGGTGTAGGGCGGTCCTTAAGGAGGATATGTTTGTAGGAGTCCGGGAGGTTAGAAGGTGATGACATGGTGGTCGACATGTGGGTGTCGATGTGAGTGTTTTTGGTGTTTTTGATGTGGGAAAAGAGTGGGTTAGGAGTGGTCAGCGTGTGTTGGCGGCACACGACCATGCCTGATGGGACCTTGGTTTGTTTTTCGCGGGCGTCTGATGTGGACGTCCGGACGCTCGGAGGGGCGCGCGATAGTGCGCCGGCTCCGTGAAAGGGTGGTTTTTGTAATCTACTTGAGACGTACGTGTGTCGTAGTATTTGATGGAGTACTTGGAGTGTTTGTGATGTGGGCGGCGCAGGTTCCGGCATGTGAACCGAATTCAAATTTGTGAAAGCTGCGCCTTGGAGTGTGTACCGTCTGATGGGTTTACGGATCCACTGACCTGGGTGAGCTAGGCTCGGTTGGGGAGAGGTGATCGGTGCCCGTCGTCCGACGGGCCTTGTGGTCACCAGTCTATCGCTCATAGGGAGGCCAAGCCCGGAGCGAAGACGGTCGGCGTTGCTCATCCGAGCTACCGACCCATCCCCTATATTTTGACGTCAGTAGTACTTTAGTAGTACTGTGGATCTTTTTACTGTCTTTAGTGACGGTAGGATACGTTTTTTGCATGCAAACACGGTTAGTGTGGAAGATAACTCACGCAAACGTAGTTACAGTCACAGTCACGCAAGCAAGACAACCAGCCTACAAGCGTGGTGTTGGGACAACAGAAGTGAGAGAGATGTAGCCTAGCGACAGCTATGTACCGAGTCAAACAATTTATCGGTATGTCCGATCTAGACATGTACTAATCATGTCTAGAGTAGCTTACATTAGCTATCTGCAACTATTACGTATACGGTATTACTTACAACAAGCACAGGTGGGTCTGATAAACGCTTAAGCTAGGCTGGTAAGGCGGTGTTATACGCCTGAATCTGCTCAGAAAGTCGGAGTTCGAGAGCCAACACTGCGCGTTGAACTTGTTCCCAAGTACGTTGTTCAATTACATAGGGGAGAGTGTCGACTCCGGGTACGGAGGAAGACGTCTCATGCTGCATGTTGTTAGACGGCGACCTAGAACGTGGGGAAGTGTCTCGTGACGCTCGAGTGCGCATGAGACGATGTAAACTGACACCATGCTCGACTACGAGAGTCGATACTGCAATTGCGCGAGCCAAAATGGGCGAGCGCAAAGCAAAGAGTGCCAGTGCTCGGGGGTTGCACCGGCTTAAGGAGCTGTCGCTAGCTAGTGTTGCTGGGGGCAAGGCATGGGGCGTTGCGCTAGGCGTTTCCACAGTCCTCGAGGGTCCCCTCAGTATCGCTTTACCGCTCAGGTGTGCGTTCTGTCACATATTTGAGTAAGTTTTGCAAACCTCTAGATTTAAAACAATCTGACTAAATACAACAGTCGAATTGGTACTTGCAAGTGCTAATACTCGTATTGTGTCGCTTAATGTCATCTCGCGTCGTCAAGCTCCGCGCGCGGATGAATAAAGCGCAATATAAGCATAGGTTTAGTTACCAGTGCCCGTACATTGGGATAGAGGGGCATGCATCAATTTTTCTTAGAGGAGCACGCAAGAAAAAACAGTGGAAACCACCTAGCATCAAGCAAAACGGAGGAATGTTTTTGGAATCCCACAAGCCTAACCCGGAAACTTCTTGCTTTAGCACGCATGAAATAAAATGCATTCAAGTATAAGGAAAGCAATAGTGGAAACTTGGAGCTTTTTGCGTGGTGGAAGTAAGCATTACGAACTTGTGCGCCACGCCTTCTTCAAGTTGCGACGTGTAGGTTGGTCGTCATTTTCCTCGAGTGTTGCACTGAGTGGCTCTCATTCCTTCCCATGTTCCTTTCCAGATTTTGCAATGGCCTAGCTACCTACCCATATGTGGCCCTATGCTATACCTTCATGTTTTTTTCCCTTGAGCTACTTGTCGCAGTCCCGTCGGACGATGACGACAATGCCGGCCCATCTTGGCACGCCCGGCCCCTCCCGTGATGACGCTATTGTCGGGGCGTTACCTCGCTCGCATGGAGGCCCGAATTCAAACCGCGGCCAAGGCGCTCAGCATCATGCATAATGAAGCCCTCCGAGAACAAGCGAGACGACCCCGCTGTCGAAGACGAAGTAAAGCCACACTTGGACGCTACACGACCCCACCTCCACGACATAAAGCGAGATTGAATAGCTACATGCTAGAGTCTTCCCGTGCTAGAGTGGCGGACCATCAGCCGGATAACGGTACGGGCAAACGCCATGCTCCCTATCTAGCCCCTCCAAGCGGAACCCACCCGACGGATCGGACGATGAGGATGCGGAGGCTGACAACCCTTCACGCCCGCGTGCACTCCCTCGCTTTCTCCCATTGCCCCGCGACGGATATACTAAAGCAAAAGAACTACCTCTACCTCCACACATTGGGCGCAGGTAAGCATGTGCCGTGCCAGGCTTGGCACGGTAGGGGCTTAACGATGTACCGGGAGCGGCGATCCGCGGGATTAACAACTGTCTAGAAGCCATGTACGGAGGGTTTTTGAAAAACATAATATTCGTACACCAACACTAAGATCTCCCGCTCGGCCCGTCCGATATTTTTTTTTGCGACTGAATACCCACATATACTCTCCCGACAAGGGGGCGGGGGCGGTGTCTTCGCAATGTTTTTCAGCGAAAGGGAGTACGGACGGATCAGCGGTGGGACGCGGGTGTTGGAGCTGGCGGCGGGTAGCCGGGAAGCAACGCCATGACAAGGCGCTCGCTAACAGTCGACCTGTTGTAAGTAATACCGTATACGTATTAGTTGCAGATAGCTATTGTAAGCTACTCTAGATATGATTAGTACATGTCTAGATCGGACATACCGATAAACTGTTTGACTCGGTACAGAGCTGTCGCTAGGCTACAGCTCTCACACTTCTGTTGTCCCGACACCACGCATGTAGGCTGGTTGTCGCCGTAACTGTTCCGTTTGCGGGACTGTGACTGTAACTACGTTTGCGTAAGTTATCTTCCACACTAAATGTGTTTGCATGGTTCAATAGGTTGTGGGCCCCCGCCTCACGTCACTCACTGTGAGGTGCTACTTTGGTTAGGCTAAGTTGGCAACCTTAGACTAATAGTAGAACCTAATCTCTGGATCTAATTATACAGCGTAGAGAGAATTATTAAGATTGTCTTAGGAACAGGGTTTCTTACAATCTGGGTGTGGCGTAATTCTATTCTGTACCGGTCTTGTCCTCTACCAGTAAGTCCCCGTCATATCCACACCTCAGGTGTTCTAGAAACAGCCTTAGAACATGTAGCTTGTGCTGTCTGCTAACTAAACCAAACTATTACTAGTGATACAGGTTAACTGAGGTTACCTGTACCGTCTATCTAACCTTATCGCACAAGCTCTTAGAACTATCTAGAAAAGAACTATCAAGAAGAGATACTGCTAGTAACTCTGTACTGTTGAGGGAAAATACGGCGATACAGTTGTACTGTCGTGATGACAATAAAAGAGTCACTGAGTATCGCTAAGATAGAGGTACCATTTAGAGGAAATAAATAATGTCAGATACTAGCACTTAGCTAAATGGCTAGGATATGACACTCTCCCCTCCTTAAGCACCAGCGTCCTCGATGTGCAGTACTCAGGGTCTTGGTTTCTTGGGGGTTCTTGCAGGCCAGCGATTGCGAAATCTGACAAAGTCAGGGGTGCCAGAAAATTCTCGATAAACATCCGTTCGAAGGAATTCGGAAAAGATGTTTAAGTGGTTGACTCCTCGCATGGGTTCCCAAGTGTCCTCGCTAGGTACGTTGAACGGTGCTGCCCATCGGACCTTAAACAAAAGTCCCGTGCCGTTGGAGTTAAAAGCCACGTCGAGTATTTTGTCGACTTCAAATCGCTTCGCATCGTGCACAATCGGAATTGGCTGCGCACTGTTGGCCTGTTCTGGTTCAGAATTCCATCTTTCTAGTAGACTGGCGTGTACAACATCGTGAATCCGTACTCCAGGGGGTAGCTTAAGCCGAAATGCAACCGGGGAAACTTCCTCCGTAATGAGAAACGGTCCAATGTAGCGGTCGCGTAGTTTAGAACATGGCTGTTGTACAAACCGTAGATTTGTCGCCTTGAGCTTAACCTTGTCGCCAACTGTAAAAGGTACTGGTAACCGGTGCCGATTTGCAGCGTCTTGCATGTGTGCCTGGGCTGCTTTGACGCAGTCGTGGGCAAATCTGTGCATCTCGACCAGAATCTTCACTTGCTCCGGTAAAGTACGGCTAGGCTCGTTATCTTCAAATGTAGCCGTCGTTGGAGATGTCGGCTCAAATCCTAGCGTCGCCTTAAATGGAGACATAGTCGTTGACGTAGAAACCGCTGCGTTGATCGCGAACTCCACGTTGGTAAGGTGTTGAACCCAGTCGTCGTGCAAGGGGTGCACATAGCATCGTATGACTTGCTCCCATGTCTGGTTTACTCGTTCAGTTTGGCCATCTGTCTGGGGGTGATAGCTCGTAGAGATATTAAGCTTGGTGCCAACAGCCCTAAATAGGGTTTGCCAGAAGTCGCTCATAAACCGGGGATCTCGATCGGATATTAATTTCCGTGGTAAGCCAAAATGCCGAAAAACAGCGCGGTGCATAACTTTTGCTAATTGTTCCGCTGTAATCGTTTTCGTAATTGGCTCGACAATCGTCCGTTTCGTAAGCATACAGACGAATACCACCACAGCATCATACCCATCGCACTCAGGAAGGTCCGTAATCAGGTCAAGCGATACATGCTCAAAGGGCCTGGTCGGTACCTCATGCGATTGAAGGAGTCCATAAGGCTTGTGTCGCGCTGCCTTGTTGCGTTGACAGGTAACACAGCTGCGTACATAGTGTTGTACTGTCCGCTTCATGTTAGGCCACCAAAACGTCCGGGTTACTGCTGCCAATAGTCGAATAATACCAGGGTGTCCCGCGGTCGGTGCGTCGTGTAGTTCGTACAGTACTCTTGATCGCAATGTAGAGACGTTCGGAACATACAGTCTTGTCCCGTAGGCGTACAAGAGTCCATTAGATTGACGTACCAGCCAGGTAGGCAGAGATTTCCGGGTAAGCAGATATTTGTCCGAATCATAAGCGCTTTTGATTTCCGCATGAAGTCCAGAGTCAGGATGTAACCGGGATTCCAGGGAAAAAATCTGTGCGTGTAACTCGCATTCTGCTTCGTCGTTGGTCCAATCGCGTAACAGTTGCAGCTTCTGTAATGAGTCCTTCAGGTCAGGTCGGCGAGACAGAGCGTCTGCCTGGTTGACTGCTCCCTTCTTGTATACGATGTCCATCTGTCGCTGGTAAGGTGCTAAAACTTGAAGCCATCGCACCTGTCGAGTAGACAAATCGCGCTGCCGAAAGAAGTGTCGCAACGTGTCGTGGTCCGTAATTACTGTAAATCCCGCCGCGCCATCTAAGTAGCAACGGAACTTCAGTAGAGCGTCGCGAACTGCCAGTAGCTCTTGTTCGTGGACAGGATAGTGTACCTCATGCTTGTTCATCTTTCGAGCATGGTACGCAACAGGTTGTAATCCAATACCTTGGTCTTGTAATAGCACAGCTCCTACTGCAAATCCAGAAGCATCTGTGTACAGTGTGTACCTTGCATTAGGAGAAGTGTCAGGAATTACCAGTACTGGTGCACGTACCATCGCGTCTTTAATTTGCTCGAATGCTGACTCGGCTTGAGGAGTCCAGCGAAATTCCGGCGTCTTCTTGGTCAGGTCCGTTAATGGGGTTGCTAGGGTTGCGAATTGGTTGATAAACCTCCGGTAATATCCAGCAAGTCCCAGAAATCCACGTACTTCAGTCACAGATTTCGGTCGGGGCCAATTCTGTACTGCCTCAACCTTGTCGGGGTCCATTCGGATCTGTCCAGCTTCCACCACATGCCCAAGAAAATTGACGCTCGATCGTCCGAAGTAACACTTAGAGAGTTTGATATGCAACTGGTGTCGCTGCAGCTCTCGTAACACGAGTCGAATATGCTCGAGGTGTTCGTCGGCCGTCTTACTGTAGATCAACACGTCGTCCAAATATACCACGCAGAACTTGCCAAGATACGGGGCCAAAACTCGATTCATCATCGCTTGGAATCCAGCTGGGGCGTTACAAAGTCCAAAGGGTAGAACGCAGTACTCGAACAATCCGTAATGAGTTCGGAATGCTGTCTTATGTATGTCGCGCTCCTTGACTCGAACTTGATGATAGCCTTTATACAGGTCCAGCGTGCTGAAATAGTGAGCCCCATATAGCGAGTCGAGTAACTCATCAATCCGGGGTAACGGTGTTCGGTCTTTCCTCGTAAGGTCGTTGAGTTTCCGGTAGTCTACGCACATACGCATGGTACCATCCTTCTTGCGTACAAATAAAATCGGGGCACCGTACGGAGATTTAGACGGACGAATCCAGCCTTTTGCGAGTAAGTCTTGCAACTGTACTTGAACCTCCCGGAGTTCTGCTGGTGACATACGGTACGTTCGCTCCTTAGGTGGTTCATCGCACTCCAAATTAATTTCAAAGTCGCACTCGCGAGTTGGCGGTAGACCGTCAGGCTCCTTGATAATGTCCGTAAACTCATTCAGGGAATCTCGTAACGAAGTCGTCCACTCAGGTTGTTGATCAGTGTTGATGTCGTCGACCGCGTCCTGTACTTCTCGTAGTCCAATCACGAAGAGGTCTGCTGGTTGTTGTCTAAGCAGCTTTGCCATCGCATCCGCCTCCAAGTGATGTACTGTCACAGGTACGGTGTACTCGTCGCCAGACACCATAGCTTCGCCAGTTTTACGGTCGCGAATCGTTTTAGTAGACCAATCTATATCCGGGTTGACGGCTTGTAACCAAGGTTGACCGAGGATGATGTCGAATTTATCCAGTTCTGTCGTAATTGCGTCCAGACGTATGTCCAGGGTCCCTACTGTGAGCACTTCATTCCGTAGTCGCTGGCGAGTCGTAGTTGTACTACCATCTGCCAATTTTATCCGGTATTTCTCTCCAGTAACCGTCGGGATGTGATGCTCCCGTACCCACTCAGCCTTGCAGAAATTTTCCGAAGCGCCAGAGTCAACCAAAATACGGCATCGATGTCCGCGTAAGGTGCCTCCCAACACTAACAGACTTGTTCCAGACTGGGTTGTGGATACATGTAGCGTCGCAGGAACACTGTCTTCTAGTCGGACGTTCTTGTTCATCCACCCGTCGATCGGTTTCCCAAAAGTCTCGTAACGAAGAGGGAACTGCTGTTCTCCACGGACTAGATAACCCGTACGCCGTGCCGAAATTAATTCCTTCCAGGTAGCCCATACTGCCGGAGAAGTTGACGTAGCGTCCGGTATCGATCCGGGTCGAACGCGAGCGATATACACGTAGCGCTTATTTTGTCCGGAAGACTCCGTCCCTAAAAGGCGTAAATTTGTTTCGCTCACCTTAAATCCAGTTGTCTCCGTAAGAGCTCGCACTGCTGTGTATTCCGGGGTCGCGTCTTCAATCTCCTGTTTGCCACCAGGAAACCAGACCATGCCAGTGTCCTCTTTCGCTAGTAACACTCGTCGGCCATCGGTAACAAGAGTCGTCGAGTGAGTCCAGTAGGTCTTCGGGGGATTCTGTAGGTTCTGAGGCAGAAATCGAACTCGATCGGTGTCGTCGACGTAGACTTGCGTCGTCCATCTTGTCGGTCCAACATCTTGCCTTCTTCCTTCTATTCCATCGTTCGTGGGGCAGGTAAACACATGTTCTTTCGCCGCCAGCTCGTCGACAAGTCGGAAATTTCGCAGCAGCTTGAACCATGGTTTTGCCCTCCATTTTGGAACCACTATAACCGCTCTCAGATGGGGATGAAGCAGTTTACTCCGCAAATAATGGCCCAAAAAATCTTCTAATTCATTAAATGGCGCATTTAGCCAAATTCTCCGGTACTTCTGTAAATCTCTCTCCTGAAATGGGCGCGCCGGACAGCAAAAATCCTCCGCCACTTGAGAATTAAGGCCGTCATTATCGCTAGCTCCATCTAAGTCGAAAGGTCCGTAGGTCTGAGAGTACTTCAGGAAATACTCCCTATTCATCATCCAGTCGCTAAAGTCCTTGCTCCTAAAGACTGGCCTCAATGTCGTTTGAGGTAACGGGTCTCGTACTTCTTCTGTTCTGGTCTCTTCCTGAGTCGCTGTAGGAGACGAAACCTCATCCTGCAGCTTGCCGCGAGCTGCCGACTCAGGTCTCACTTTCCCGGCCGGGATTTCTTCGTTCTGTCGTTCTTCTTGTTCTTTCTGTCTGGGCAGTCGATAGCGATGTGTCCCTTCTTGTGGCAAATGAAGCACTTGCCCTCCTTCTTAAATCTGTCGACCTCCTCTTGAGTGAGGCGTCTAATCTCGTACAGCTCCCGCGGCTTTTCTTCGGTCGCGCCATGCGAATCTTCCTCCGACTCACTGTCGATCTCCTCCGCTGCCTCTGAAAAGTCGCTGTCTTCTTCGATGGCGTTCAGTCGGCCTGTCGAGCGTTGGGTCGTCTCAATCTTGGTCTCCGCTGCCTCCGCTCGCAGAGCTGCTTGAATCGCCTCGTGTAGGGTCTTAGGGTTTTTCAGGGCAACCTCCTTATGAATCGAGGGTCTCAAACCGCGCTGGAAATCATGTACGTTATCTTCTTCGTGACGGTGAGGAAGCTCCAATAATTGTTCTCGAAAATAGTTCGCATACTTCAGGACCGTGGTTTTCTGTCGCGCTTTGTCCAAATTCAATCTCGCTTGTTCCGCCGGTGTTCTTCCGCAGAATTCCTGAATTAAGGATTTCTCCATCTCAGAAACTCCGGAAAATCCTCCACCGACTTCATCTCCAGTCTGCGCAACTTGGGAGTACCACCACTTCGATAGTGGTCCTTCCAGAAAGCCAGATACCCAGTACACTCCTCTTTGCTCTTCAGGGTTAACGCTGTGATACCGTAGATACCCTCGTGCATGTCGGAACCAGTTTCTCAGCTCGTCGATGTTAGTCGTAGCGATGCTCTTGATCTTGGCTGGTTTGACATCGTTCGGCATCATGCTTGGCATCTCTCGCGTCCTCTCCGATCTCAATTGTTCTCCTCGAAGAAAATTCTCCGTTTCTCGGCTTCTGTTCACCCGTCCTTCAAAATGTCTGAAACCGTTGTCGACGTGGTCACGCAGTTGAGATAGCTCAGTCGAAAAAGTGTCAACTCGGTTACTTAGTCGTTGTAGCATCTCGGTGACGTGTACCGACATAGGCTCCATCGTGGGACTCGATCCTTCTCGCACTGTCTGTCTTCTACCATCTGTCGACGTCGGCTGTGTCGGCCCAGAAGGCGCCCCCCTCTGGTCGACCATCAACTTCCTCTGGTAGTCTCTCTCCTGCTCGGTTAGACATCTTCGTCTCGTCTAGCTGTTCTGAGGCTCCGAAACCACGTGTGAGGTGCTACTTTGGTTAGGCTAAGTTGGCAACCTTAGACTAATAGTAGAACCTAATCTCTGGATCTAATTATACAGCGTAGAGAGAATTATTAAGATTGTCTTAGGAACAGGGTTTCTTACAATCTGGGTGTGGCGTAATTCTATTCTGTACCGGTCTTGTCCTCTACCAGTAAGTCCCCGTCTTAAATATCCACACCTCAGGTGTTCTAGAAACAGCCTTAGAACCTGTAGCTTGTGCTGTCTGCTAACTAAACCAAACTATTACTAGTGATACAGGTTAACTGAGGTTACCTGTACCGTCTATCTAACCTTATCGCACAAGCTCTTAGAACTATCTAGAAAAGAACTATCTAGAAGAGATACTGCTAGTAACTCTGTACTGTTGAGGGAAAATACGGCGATACAATTGTACTGTCGTGATGACAATAAAAGAGTCACTGAATATCGCTAAGATACAGGTACCATTTAGAGGAAATAAATAATGTCAGATACTAGCAGTTAGCTAAATGGCTAGGATATGACACTCACGCGCGACAACCTGGTTCGGCGAGCCACGATCGACAGCTCTCCCGCAGAAGGCAAGTTTCTATAGACACCTAGTACTTTCACCTTGTAGTCGGCGGTATCGCTAGTATAAACTGCGATTTAAAACCCGCTACCACCCCTCTTAAGTCAGCCACTCGACGGCGATAGCCAGCCACCCACACCGACGCACTCGTCGGGTGTGGACAGGGTGCACACATGTCCAAGATGGAGAACGGGGGGGCGCACTATCGGGTGAATACGCATCCACAGGTTGCACGCCAGCCGTAGCTTAATTGGAAATTGGAAATTAAACACAACATGTGCCGGCAAACTGGACCGACTGCTGTCTCTCGGACCTCTCTACCAAGCCATACATGACTTATAAGCGAGTTTAGCCCGGGTCTCTTCGACCAGGTACACCTATCGACACACCTATCTGCAATGTGTGTCGATGTTCCTCGGGAGTTAAAAAACTGTAAGCAACCGCAGTAATTGCCACAGTCCCCCCGCCTAAGCAGTAACAACGTAATATTTTTGTAATCAAGAGAAACAGATCTAAAAAGAAGTCCACTTGTCGAGAAATGCAAAACTAAACTGCTGCTCGACCTTCACGATGCTCGGCCCGCTCCCACCGAACCGGGGTGCCGACCGGCCGAGGCCGGTCGGCGTTCGGGAGGGACGACGGGCCAGCCTAATCTAGCTCCCGCGTGACTTCGGTCTTGCCGAAGATAGGAGGGGAAAGGCTGGCAAAAAAACCCTCCTCACGTGGTCGCTCGTCGATCCCGCCGCCCCATCCCGTAAGCCCCGCCAAGGTCGCCGCCGCATCCGCCGACGCGACGGTCCTCCTTGTCGAGGTCCCCCGTCACCTCGAGGGCAGGTGGGGGGGACCGAGACACATAGACATAGAAAAAATTGGCGCTCCTGCCTCCGCACCTGAATTTTCCCCGCTCATTTCCCCGGTTTTTTCTCTGTCTGGTACCCGGGTACCTGTCAGGTAGTCCGGCATGCGTCCGTACCCTCCTCCCTCTGATCGCGCGTCCACCTAGTAGACTTTGTTGAGGTTGGGGCCTCCGCGCTTACCCGGGCCCCCCCGCAAGGGTCTCGTCTATCCAGTAGTGGGTATCGAGGAGGGGGGGGGGGGGGGGGGGGGGGGGGGGGGTCAGGTCGCCGCAGCCGGTTCCGTCGGGCCGCGGGTGCACGGAAATTAGTCAAAACCCTCCGTACGGGGTTTTCCGGCAGCGCCGACCCGGAGGGTCGTCGTTGCCAGATCTTGTCGCTCCTTCTGTCGCGACAGGCCTCCTTGCCGCCCAAGCCTACCCCCCCCCTCGGGAGATGTATCTCGTCGGCGTGGCGGCTCGCTAGTGAGCGCCCTTCCCTTGTGCTGCTCCCCAACTAGCTCGACGCCGGGTACGGACATTAGTTTAATTATCCAAAAAGCCCTCCGTACATGGCTTTCCGGCGGCGGCTGATCCTGAGGATCGCCGCCGCCTCACATAGCCGCTCCTCCGCCTGCGACCTGCCACCGGCCTATGCCATGTCTTGCCTCCCCCCCTGAGAAGTGTCGACCGGCACATGGCTGGTCGGCGGCTAGCGAGCGCCCTTTCCTGGCACTGCTTCCCGGCTCGCCACCACCGGCTCCAACACCCACCCCCCACCGCAGATCCGGCCGTACCCTCCTCGCAATCAAACGCTCCTTAAGTATAGGTCCCACCTGAAGTATAGGTTTTTATTTTTATATTATCTTAGCGACTCAGCCGCCAGCGCAGCGCTCCACCTGTCATGGCCTTGGCCTCGACTTGTGCCCCACACTGGGTGGAGGATACAAAGAAGGTGCTTTGAGACACCCCGGGGCTACATGCCGAGGGGTCGGCGGGCATCAGGGCGTCTCTCTGAAACCGCTGTTAGGCACGAGTCCGGCTAGCGGTTTTTACCGCTGTCTGTATTTTGTTCAGCTCTTTCTTTTTCGCCCTCTCTCGAAATGGCGCCGAAAAATCGCTCTGCCGACTCTCCGCCTTTTTCACCTCCTGACTCCCCTGACTCAAGCTCTCAGCGGAGCACTCTCGATCCCCCCCCGGATACTCTCGCGCTGCTCCTTGCGCAAATGGCGCGCATTAACGCTCGCCTCGACTCGCAGTCGGCCGAGGCTGCTCCTGTTGCTGCTGCGGGTGCTAATCCGCACCCCCCTATCGCTCAGCGCCGCCACGATGCTCTGCTCGAACCCGTCCGGGACAGCCACGACGTTCACACTCTCCCCCTGCTTGTGCATCCCCAGCCTGGTTACGCCCCACCGGACGCAGAAACGGTCTTCGCTGCTGCTACTCTTGCAGCTCCTGTTGGCGACCCCACAGTCGCACAGCGCCGTCCCGTTGCGCCCCGCGAGCCCTCGCGTGCCGATGCGCACCACGACCCCTCGCGTCACGACCTCCAGGTTGATCACCTCCCACCACCCCCCCCTTCCCCCCTGCTGGATATGCCCTTCACCTCCCCGGACCTCACATCCCGGAGGCGCCCTCTCACCTCGTCCCCCCCTACCGTGACCACCCGCACTCGTACGGCCCGCCGCGTACCATGGCCGGCCGCTCTCCCTTTCCCGGTGGTCCACCTCCTCCCTTTCATGGCCGGCATTCTCCCCCAGCCCAGCGTGGCGACCCCACCACCCGTGGCAGTCGTCGCCCCACCATTGACCCGGTGGTCATCGGCCGGGCGGCACACGAAGCCCCCGGCTTCGACAAGGACGCCCTCAACCGGTCCATGAAGATGTCGGTCCCCGTCATGGGCCCGACCACGGACTTTAAGCAATGGAAGAGGACCTTCCTTAATTTCCTCTCCATCAAGGCCGCATATCTCATTCCACAGCTGGCCATCCGCGATTCCGGCGTTTGGCTCGACGAACCAGCACAACACTACGCCTACACGCTGCTTCTCCATGCAGCCAGCGCGAATCAGCGCGCTGACCAAGCGATGAAATGCGTTTCTCCAACCCGCCCTGACTGCGCCGCTGCCGCGTGGGACATCCTGTGTGAACGCCTCGACTGTCGGTCTTTTGCTCGCTCCTTGTCCCTCTTGGACAACCTGATGGTCAGACAGCGCCCTGGTCAGTCACTCAGTGACTATGTCCACTACATGCGCCAGACCTTTGACGATTACAACGACACATGCCAAATGGTTGATGGCTCCGCTGCCATCCACCCCCACAACCTCGGTCTCCTCATGCTGCGCGGTATTTCCAGCAGCGGCCCACACGGTCAGGCGAAGCAATGCGTCATCAACGCCTTTGACACGGACTACCTCCTGTCGGCAGATGAAGTGATGGCCAACATGCTCCACCTCGCGCACAACATGGACGACGACCCTGCCCCAGACACACCCGCTTCGGCCACATCACCCCCTCCCATCTCCGCGTTCGTCGCTGCGGGCCGCGGCTCGCACAGCGGTCGAGGCCCACCACACCGTAACCCTCGCGGCCATCGACCCAACAAGTGTGGCGTTTGTGGCAGCCTCAACCATCTCATGTCCGCCTGCACTGCCACGGATGACGCTATCCTTAAGTGGAATCTCGCCAAGCGTAAGATGACCGTCCAGAAGTACGGCACCGCCGGTGGCACCACCTCTGCTCACGCTGCGCTGCTGAGCGACGTCCCTGCCGACGACGCCCCCGCCGATGACACCGACTGCCTACCCACCCTCGAGGACTGCGCTGATGACTACGATGACGACGAGGTGAGTGTCCCCTTCAGCTCTGTGGCATTCTCCTCTTCCCTCGCCCCGGGTCGTAACCTGTCACAGTTTTGGGTCGTTGATTCCGCTTGCTCGATTAACCTCACCGCGTTCCGAGATGACTTCGTGAAGTTCACGCCCCCCTCCGCCCCCTCTCGCGTGAGCGGTGTCGGCGTTGACGTTAAGGGCAGTGGCTCAGTGCGGATTTCTGTTAGACTTGCCTCTGGCCAGCTCATTCACCGCACTGTGTATGCACTCTAGACCCCTGACCTATCATCTCGCTCCGCTCAGCGTATCGGCAGACTTCTTAGTGTCAACTGGATGCAAACTCACAGCGGATGTGAATTCGTCTTCCCCTCCAACTCTGACACTGGTTTGCTTTTGGTACCCACAGGCATGGGTGTGCTAGAACCGTCCGGAAACGGTCTCTACCTCCTTCTTCACCAGCCGGACCTCCCTTCAAGCCCATCCGCACCGGCGGCACTTGACCCTTCACCTCAGGTTGCCCTTACTGCCCATTGTGATCCCGTCCTGTGGCACCGTCGGTTTGGCCACCTAAACATGCAAAGCCTTCAGGCCCAGCATAATCACGGTGTCCCGACTAGCCCTGTGTTAGCTAGCACTGTAAACAAAGTTTCTTGCGACTCTTGCTTACTTCACAAAGCCACATTTGCACCAAGCAACACAGCCGCTTGCGCGAAGCCATCCCTCCCCCTCCTCAACCTGTCCGTTGACCTCTGGGGCCCGGTCAATGTCCCCTCCCCACATGGCCTCCGCTACTGCTTGCTCGTCATCGACCACCACACCAACTACATGTGGGTGCGGTTCCTTAACTCTAAAGACGACGCATGTTCGGAATTGGAAACCATCCTCTTGGACATCAAACACTTGCATGCCCGCCATCACTCCCAGACGGGCGCGTTCGCACCGGTCCTCAAGTCTGACTCCGACTCTGTGTTCGAAGCTGCTGTCACTCGCCGGATGTGCGCACACCTCGGCGTCGGGGTACAGTTCTCTGCCCCGTACGCCCACCACATGCTCGGGAAGGCCGAACGTCCTTGGCGCACTATCCGGGACAATGCATCGGCGATGCTCCACAACATGGCCGTTCCCAACTCCATGTGGTCGTGCGCTGTCAGCACTGTTGTGTACCTTCGCAACCGCACGTACAGTCGATCGGTCGGACCTAATGGGGGCGTCCCCCTCACACTCCTTACGTCGTCGGTGCCCGACGCCTCCAAGTTCCGCGTCTTCGGCTGCGCCGTTTTCGCCAAGGTCCCCGACAAACAAACTCGGAAACTCAGTGAAAAAGCATTTCGCGGCGTCATGGTGGGCTATCCCCTTGACGCACCCGGGTATCGTGTCTACAATCCGGAAACGCGTCGCATCACCACTTCCGTACATGTTGTCTTTCAAGAAGACACCCCAGGCTTCGACATACAACCCTCCGTCGACTCGGTCATCACCGACTCTTCAGACTGCGTACCCGCAGACTCACCCCTATCCCACCCCATTGACCTCACATTACCAACACCCCTACCCCCCCCCGGCAGCCCCTCGCCATACTCGGCTCCGCTCCCACCCCATTCGATACGGCGATATGGTTGCCCACTTGTCCGACTACCCACCGACCCTCGTAACGGCGTGTTGTGATCCTGAACAAGGCAAAGGTCAAGAGGACATATTTGAGCACCCTCACGTCCCCGACCTTGTCACGGGTCCCCCACACACACCTGCCGGCACGTCCCCTACTGCCGTCGCCCTCCTCTCCGCCCGAGAGTGTGTGGAACCAAAATCCTACCGGGCTGCGCTGGACAGCGCCCAAGCCCCCCACTGGCAAGCCGCTATGCAACATGAGTATTCCTCCCTCATCAGCAACGGCACGTGGGACCTTGTGGACCTCCCCCCAGGCCGCATGGTCGTAAACAGCATGTGGATCTTCAAAGTCAAGTCGGATACAGCCGGCGACGTCTCCCGCTTCAAAGCGCGGTTTGTCGCCAAGGGGTGCAGTCAATGCGCTGGACTGGACTACACGGAGACCTTCTCCCCGGTCATCCGCATGGCCAGCCTGCGTCTCTTCCTAACCATCGCAGCCGCCCGCGACCTTGAACTCTGCCAGCTTGACATCGACACAGCGTTTCTCTACGCCCCCATCCGGGAGGATGTGTACATCCGCCAGCCCCTCGGCTTCACCGATGGAACGTCCAAGGTTTGTCACCTCAAGCGCTGCCTCTACGGCCTTAAGCAGTCCCCCCGCGAGCTTAACATGCTACTTCGTGCATGGCTCGTCGACCATGGATGGCAACAATGCGTCTCCGACCCGTGCATCTACATCTTCCGCACCGGCCACGTCTTCGCCATGATCGCCATGTACGTCGATGACATTCCCGCGGCCTGCAATGATGCCACTTGGCTTGCATCGTTCAAAGCCCAACTCGGAGCACGGTTCAAGATCAAGGACCTAGGCGACCTCTCCCAACTCCTCGGCATGCACATTACCCGCGATCGCTCCACGCGCACAATCTCGCTGGACCAGTCCAAGTACCTGCGCGACATACTCGCCAAGTACGGCATGTCCGACTCTAAGCCGTCGTCACTTCCGATGGACCCGGGCTTTCTCGCCGGCCTCGCACACTTGAATTCGCCCTCTCTCACAGGGGTGGCCAAGGACGTCTACCCCAGCCTCCTGGGCAGCCTCCAGTGCGCAGCCGTTTGTACCCGCCCCGATGTCTCCACGGCGTTGACCATCCTCGGCTCTGCCCAAGCCTCACCCACCGAGGCACACTTGCAGGCTCTGAAAAAGGTCCTCCGCTACCTCCATGGCACCATCGATATGCACCTGACGTTGGGGGGGGGCCTGGACCACAGCCACCAACTCACATGCTTTACCGACGCTGATTGGGCCAACGACAACAGCACCCGCAAGTCTCGCTCCGGCTATCTCTTCACCCTCGGACGCGGGCCAGTCAGTTACAAGTCCAAACAAAAGACTTGTGTGGCTCAATCCACGTGTGAAGCCGAGTACTACTCTGCGGCTGACGCCACCAAGGAGGGACTCCACCTCCGACAACTCCTGGGGGAAATCTTCAACTCCCCCATCACCGAAACCACCACCATCTGGGAAGACAACCAAAGCGCCATTGCATACTCCCAGAATGCCTTGGTCAGCGAGAAGACTAAGCACATCGGTCTGAAGTGGCACTTCCTCAAAGACCACGTGGAGCAGGGAACCATCAAGTTGAGGTACCTCCCCACTGACCAGATGGTGGCTGACATGCTCATCAAACCCCTCCCAAGATAAGCACTAGCAAGACACCGAAGTGCGATCCTTGAAGGACAAGACCCAATGCAACGCTTCATCCCGTAGCTACCTTCAGGGGGAGTGTTGTAAGTAATACCGTATACGTATTAGTTGCAGATAGCTACTGCAAGCTACTCTAGATATGATTAGTATATGTCTAGATCGGACATACCGATAAATTGTTTGACTCGGTACATAGCTGTCGCTAGGCTACATCTCTCACACTTCTGTTGTCCCACCACCACGCATGTAGGCTGGTTGTCGCCGTAACTATTCCGTTTGCGGGACTGTGACTGTAACTACGTTTGCGTAAGTTATCTTCCACACTAACTGTGTTTGCATGGTTCAATACGACCACCCCCTTGAGATTCGAGTCTCTCTGGGAGTGAGGCTAGGAGCTGCCAATGGCGGAGGAGGGTCGCAGCATAAGCAGCGACACGATCTAGCGGCGGGGGTCAACTGGGTCGACCGCCGCCGGAAAACCCGGTACGGAGGGTTTTCGGATTAGTAATTTCCGAACCCATCATACTTTGAGGAGTGGCGACTCGATCAGCGAGTTCAATCAACCTTTCCCCCATTCGGTACCCGGTTATCGCGAGGCTGCCTAAGGCAGGGTGCCTAAGGCTATCGCAACGGCACTCTTCTTACAAAGGCGGCCCCATGTCCGCGTAAGCCAATGGGGGAGGGCACGGGCGGATTTCACACGATTAGATAGGTGTTGGACACAAACGGAGACAGACAGGAGACATGAAACAATCTAGCGAGGAGGCGGGAGTGCCAGCCAGACACCATGTGCAGCTACGGACTTCCTCTCTCCCCAGCCCCCGGAGAAGTGGACAGTCTTGGCTAGGAGGTGAGCTAGGACTGGAGGAGCATCGACATCTCGGACGGGGGAGCGCGTGGGTCGGGACGGGACCGTCAACGGCATGTGCGAGGGGGTTTTCGCCTGCCTTTCCCCCCCCAACTCTAGCACGACCGGAGTCGCACAAGCAAAAGTCAGGAAGGCCCGTCGCGACGAGCGCCATCTGATTAGATAGGATGTTCAACGCCCTCGCAGCAGCTGGAGAAGGCTGCGCATCGTGGAAACTAGCGATAAATTATTTTCATCACTAGTGGACATTTACTGTTTACTAGCATGAGTTTGACAATATCGTGACTCCCATTGGAGAGGTTGGGATTAGTGGATTCATGGCGTATATCATACGACTACTCTAGAAGGCCTGATCAAAGGGGCGCCCGAAGACAACAACCGTTAACTCGGTGATTGTTGTAAGTCAATCATTTTTGAAAAGACTAGCAAATAAGGGTATTTCCTTCCGGGGGAGTGTCGTAGATCGTGGATCGCCGAAAACATGGTCGAGTGTGAGTGACTTAAAGTGGGGGGGGGGGATGACACGTAGAACCGTGTACACACGTCAAGTATGGAAGGTAACTAATTTATACGTATTTCCAATCGCAGTCACACAGTAGGACATAAGGACAATCACAAAGACAACTAGGCGCGGTATTGGGATGGAGAAAGTGAAGAGCTACAGCCTAACGACAATTATATATATGGACATTGTGCATATATATTCATCACTATACAAATGTCTTATGCACAATTATGTGTAATCAAGACATGTACAAAGCATATCTTGAGTAGGCAAAATTGAGATTGAAATTGTTTATAACATGTACCGGGTGGAACCGGTTGCTGTCTCTGGGCTCTCCTTGCTCCGCCAACAAGGGAACTTACAATCCGGGGCTATACCGTGAACCTTATAGTCCTACCTCTCAAATTACGAATTGGGGGAGTTTTACTCCCTCCACGGGGAGTTCTGCGATGCGTGGTGGTGGTGTAGCATGATTAGTTGCGGTTGTGGTGTAGTGAGGACCGGTGTGTGGTTGTGCGGGATTTGATGCGGTAGATAAGGAGGAGGTGGTGCGGCCAATGAACAGCATGCAAGTGGTGTTTTGATATGATGCGTGTGGTGTCGAGGCGTGTTTTGGAGATGAGCTTGTCAAGGGGTCGGTGCGGAGTTAAAGGAGGGAAGTGAGGCTAGTGATAGTGGATGTGGGGGTGTTAGAGTTGGGATCGGATAGTTACACGGAGGTCGTGCCGGCCCCACAAGGGGGCCGGGTGTGGTGACTAGAGAAGTGTGAGGACAGAGATGGCGGCCGGCGAAGGCACCGGCAGGGCCGGCCGACCGCGACTAATAGGGAATAGAGTACCGCTAATAGCACAACACTAAGTACTAGGATGACAAATAGCTACCTTGTACATAAGCACTAGGCAACGGGATGCTAGTGCTAACACCCCCCTCAAGGTAGCCGAGGTCTTGACGACGTCCTAGGTTGCGTCGAGGAAGGTGCCATCTTGGTCGAAGGTGTAGTGCTTGTAGCGCGTGTCTCATGCCGGGTAGGTGTAGCGACATGCGCTCACGGGAACGTGCCGCTACCGGCGAGTTACCGATAAGAAGGGGTTCCAAATGTACTGCGTAATGTACTATTCTGACATGTGGCGGGAAAAACTGTCCCCGGGTGAATTAGCCGACGCATGAGAGCGACCGGCGAGGAAGAAGCAAAGCCAACAAGGCCGTTAGGAGCGTGCATGCACGCAAAAACATAGACGGGCGCTCGTGTTGACTCCCCCTTTTCGCCGTGGGAAAGTTAAGCTCCTTGCTAAGTTAGGTGAGCGTTGCGGCGTTGCCTCGGGAAAAACCAATAACAATACTAATTAAAGTACGCACGGGCCGAATTTTCGCGGGTCGGTCTTACAAAACCAGATCCGGTCGAGAGCATCGGTAGGCTAAAGGCTAGGTGAGACTGAAAGCTGGGTGGGGCGAACGTGGCGCCGGGCGCTGAAAACACGCTCTTCTCCTTTTTGCGTGGGAGATTGTAGGACTGTTGCAGACAACCAGCTCGAAGGCGAAGCGTGGTGTCGGTTGGACGATGAATTCATGGCGTGGCGCCGAGCGCTTTACACACGCTCTACTCTTTTTTACGTGGGAGTAGGTAGGACTAGCGTGGCGCCAAGCGCTTTACACACGCTCTTCTCTAGTGTAACTTGGTGGAGGGCCCATAACCTTTTAGAGTTGGGAACGGATAGTTACACGGAGGTCGTGCCGGCCCCACAAGTGGGCCGGCTCGGCTGTGGTGACTAGACAAGTGTTCACATGAACGGGATACTATCGGCAAGTTGCCGACAGAAAACTGGTCCAAATGTACGGCCGTACACTTGGGGCTGCCGTATTTCGGAGGTCAGACTATCCCGGGTAACGTTGTAGAGGGCCCATAACATGTTAGAAATGTCATGAGGGGGGTTAGAGCCCACGCCTCCTGGAACGGAGTGGTACGCCTTATCCAAGTACCGCCCCAAAAGTCGGTACCCGATTGGAACATATTGTGCATATGAATTCCGCGCATCGTGCATACACTGCGACCACATATGTGTGGAGGGCCAAGACTACCCCGGAGTCCAGCGTACATATGTGTCCATTATCATACCCACTAAGGGATATCAACACTCCCCCTTAATGGACATCATCCCATGAACTCCGGCCGGTAGCCTCGCAATAAACGCGGAGGGCCCATAAGATGTAAGACTTGGGAACGGATAGTTACAGTGAGGTCGTGCCGGCTCCACAAGGGGGCCGGGTGTGGTGACTAGAGAAGTGAGTGGAGTGAGATAGCGGCCGGCGAAGGCACCGGTAGGGCCGGCCGACCGCCACTAATAGGGAATAGAGTACCGCTAATAGCACAACACGAAGTACTAGGATGACAAATAGCTACCTTGTACATAAGCACTAGGCAACGGGATGCTAGTGCTAACAAGGGGGGTGCCGGTGCGGCTCATCACGATTGGAATTATGTCAGTTTGAGTGCCTAGCCAGTGGCTGCGGAGATCGTTGGCCAAGGGGGTGTATTTGTCTCGGATGAGTTGTGCGGTGTGCGAGAGGTTAGTATCGGTGTAGTAATTCCATTCCCCAATTTGAATCTTTTGAATTGAGGAGTAAAGGCGCTTGTCCGATGAATTTGGGAGGAGGAGGAGGAGGAGGATGAAGTTGGGGTTGTAGGCGAGGGGCCTGAGCGAGGGAGGGAGAAGTTCGTCGGGGAGGACAGCCGAACATGATGTGAGGAAGTCGGGGGAGACGCCTTCGTCAATAGCTCCAAGGCGTGTAGGCATGTCAATGCGTGGTGGCGGGTGGCAATCAAAGGGGCGTGTTGATAAGTGGGAGAGATGAAGGCTTTGATGAGTTTATTACCGAAGTCCGAGGTGATGGTTTCCCATCGGCGGCCGTTGTGGCGTTCGAGTAGGGAGAGGAGGACTTGTAGGGCGGTGTTGTGTCGGTCTTGTTGGAGGCCGGACATCGACAATTGAAATTGAAATTGAAATTGTTTACAACACGTACCGTATGCGCCGGTTTACAACAATTACCGTATGCGCCGGTTGCTGTCTCTGGGCCCTCCCAACTATGCCATACAGAAAATTTACAAGTCAGGGCTTGACCGTTAACCACATAAATCCAACCTCTCCAAGGGTGTTCGGGGGTTCGGACATCGACAAGCAATTACCCGCCATGTGGCCGTTGCTGGTGAAATGTCCACATATGGGGCTGCGGAGGGTGAGGTTGTGTGCGAGGAGACGAGTGTTGTGGACTCCCAAAGTAAACTCTTGTTTGTGTGTGAATCGAATGTGGATGAGGGATGTGCGTTTGGTGTAAAATGATAAATCCGCAGTGTCTGAGGATGCTCTGGCTAGGAGGCTACCTTGTTTGGTGGTGTTTGACAAGGGTGTCTGTGTTTGATGCTTTGTATGTGTGCGTCTTATTTGAGGTTGATGAACTTGTAGGGCGTGGTGTCGCGTTGTGGCTGAGGGATTAGTTTGGAGGGCCAAGTTCATGTGCCTATTGATACGTCTGAACAAGTTTCATATGCTGTGTCGGGTGGGTGTCCATCTGCGACTTGGTTGGCTAGCGCGTCAGCGTGGTCGTTACCGAAGGCGTGGTCGTGTGCTTTTATTTGGTATTGGTGTGTGCGGATGCCTGAAGTGCATCGGGTGTGGGTGGTCTAGGTGATGGATTCGAGGGTTTCGCGGTGGATGTGGTGACGACAAGCGGAGAGGGAGCGCATGAAGCCTTGGATAAGGCAGAGCGAGCATGTGCTATCGGTGAGGAGGTGGGTGTGGCCTAGTTGGAGGCCGAAGTCAATGCCTGCGAGTCCGGCGAGGATGGGTGAGGGAGGGGGGTTGTGGAGGTTACCAGAATTTTGACGTGGGTGTCTGAGGCGGGGTGGGTCGCTCCATATTCAAGTGGGGAGGAAACTCCCTTTTTGGAGCCGTATGTGCAGACGAAATCTTGCCAATTCCAAGCGAGGACTCCTTTCAAGGGGCTGTAGGTTAGTATTGTACGTTCTGCGGGAGGGAAGGCGATGGGGTGATCCTATGTTGGTATTGTTGACCCATTGACTAGAGAAGCAGTTGTGGTGATGGAATGTTTCTACTTCGGTTTTGGTGATGATGGTGTATGTGGATGGGTGTGAGGAGTGTAGTTTGACGATGGAGGTGGTGTGTGTGTAGATGTTATCGAGATTCTAATAGCGGCCTCATTGGAAGGAGAGGATGGCAGCAGTATCGAGGTGGCCGATGGGGTGGGGAGGCCGTGCGTGAGGTTGTGGTCGGAAAATTTGTTATGTAGTGTTGTTGTGCATGCATTAGGGTTAAAGTGGGCCGAAAGGGAGGCAGGTACGTTTGTGGTTACAATGTGTTGTCCAATATCAGTCATCAAAGTGGGGATAGGGCAGGATTGGGGTCGAACCTCCGAGCCGGGGGGGGGGGGGGGGGGGGGGCGTCGCTTGTGGAGGTAGGGAGGAGGAGCGGCCTTGCCGGCCGAGGCAGTCTTGGAGGGTGGTTTGGAGGCTCCTGACGGAAAAGCGAGGCGTTGCGATAAGGGAGTGGGAGAAGGGGCGCTTTTGATTTCCAGAATCAACGCTTCCATGTCATCGTCATCGGTGGTGGGGTTTGGGGGGGGCTGGGGGCCCGGGTATCGGGAGACGGTTTGGGCGTATGAGGGTGTCACAGTTGATGGTTGGTGGGTGAGGGGGCGGTTGTGTGGGTGGGGCTGGGGGTCGGTTTGGGGGTACGGGGGGATTGGCGGATGGTGGGGGGGTTGGCTGTTTTCTGTGGGGGGGGCGTGAGGGTTTTTTGATCCCTACGGGGGGGGGAGGGGGGGGCACTTTAAGGGCGTGGTGAGTTGGAGTGCTTGTTGGGGGGTTTGATGGTTGAGGTGTCCATGAGATCGTGTGTGGGTGTGATGGGGGGGGGGGGTAGGAGGGGGGTTGTTGGTGGGGTGGAGTGCATTGAGG